>VDFB02343758.1:0-89644 GCA_007258455.2 Sequoia sempervirens | reverse complement strand
AAAGTGTAGTTCATCAATACTCTACATCTTCCTTACATATTCCAATGCAAAACCATTTCTATCACATGTATTGGAAGTTTGTATGGCTGTACTCTCGATCCATAAAATCTTAGCACAATGTATTCTTCCATTAAGTACCAATCAGCCAATTGTATTTCTTTTCCTAATTGAATGCAATTTCTACATGGCATAGGCAATCTAGGCATTAGAGTATTTGTAATTGCTTGATGCAATGGAGCCACAAAGTAGTCTACAAATGATTGTAGTTCCTTCGAGAATCATGCATCCTTATCTCAGTGGTCCAATCATACTCTAGAGCCATTTTTTTCCTCAGTATTACTATCTAGGGCTAAATTTGAAGCTTATTGGTTTGAAACATTCCACTAAATTTGAATATAAAAAAATAGCACAAGTAGGTTGTGAACCTAAATTTCTTAGTGGAACCTCCTTTAATCATTAGAAACTTTTTATGCATGGATTCTACAATGTGCTCAATAAAGTTATATTTGACATGTGGAACACCATAATGGATACTATATACCATTTCAAGGGACACTTGCACCCACTTCCCAATTGCTATCCAGTTTGAGGAAAAATGCTAGCATGGAAATAGTATCATGAACCCATGGTCTAAAAATATCAAAATCATAAGGAGGCTTATGATTACCTTTCAAATTTTTTCTAACTTGTATGTTATCCTGAACTATTTTATTTATGAAAGAATTTTTCTCCCTTTCATCCACTGCTTCATAATCACTAGCAAGCTTTTCTAGGTGAATGCTGATGTTTCCAAATTGTTCAGTTGTAAACCCCAACAATTTTCCAAGTTATTCTGCATTAATGGATAACAATTATTTTTTGCTATCTTTATTAACAATTGCTCTTTTTTATCATCATAATTTTGGGCATAAATCATGATAAATTTTGGGCAAGGGAAAACCTCATGTAACATCATGCACCATAATCCAGTTACCCACGGTGCACTGTAACTGTTAACTTGCATTTTCTTTGTAGCCTTATTGTTAGATGAAAATCTAAGTTCTAAGGTATTCCTACCATAGATTTTAGGATCATAAATATCATGGTATTCATCAGTGAAACTTGGGGTTTTAAGCAATCCAACATAATGCATTTTTTTATCCAACAATTTTGCTCTAGTGGTATACATGCTTATATAATGTGAAATTGTGAATTCCCTCTTAGTCCTCCTTAATTTTTCTTAATTCTTAAGTCTCTCAACCCTAAACCCAAACTTCAAAGTTTGACAAAATAATATTTTAAGAAATGATGAAAGTTGAAATGTAGCCATAGGAATTATGTCTTTCACTTACTCGGATTTTTATTCTTGAAAAGTTTAATACTGATAGGTGTGGACTAGCTTTGTTAGATGTGGAACCCAGAATCTCCTTGGTGCACTGCAATGAGCAATCTGAAATCTCCACATTTGTTGAACCTCTCACTTAAAAATAAAATTACTTAGCACTTAGCAATAGAAAGTTTACTTATTAGTTTTTTTTTTCTAATATTAAAGTGAATGAAACATCAATGTGTTTCCATCAGACTACACAATTAGTACATTACATTTTTGTAATGACACTTAGAAATAAATTCTCAAAAAAAATTTCAATCGTTGATCTTTGTAAATCTAATGGTTATAGAGTGATTCTAGACATTTGAGTTCACAAGCCTAGTGCTCTGTGCATTTCATTATGGAATGAAACTACAACCATTCATCAAATGTTCATCGAACGGTTGATTAATTTATGATATAAACAATAAACATGTGTTTTAAATTTGTTTTAAACTTTAGTGCACTAGGATTGACATCAAGGCCAAGGGGCTGGGAACTTAACATTGCAAAGGACTTAATAAAATGAATAATGATACCGAGAACCGAGGGAGAATGTTAATGACAAATTAGAAATCAATATTTCGGTAAACCCTAGCAAGAGTGACAACTTTTAGTGTTTATATTTTTTTTTTGTCAATTTGATGTCAACTTTCTTTTTTCATTTGTATTTCTTTATGTTTTAAATCTACATGTAAAATCTTAATAAATAGATAATACTTAATTTCTTTAAGGAAAAAAAACTGATTTGAATACTGAATAGAGTCATGTAGACACTAAACTCATAAAATAATTCTTTACTATACATGAATAATGAAGAATAACACAACCATTTATTTTATTACAACTAAATTACAATGTTACATTATTGGTATTCCATATCTTTTTAAAGATGGGCAGTTGTAGAGCAAGCAAGCTCGTATTTTGTATAAATGACATATGTCACTTTACATAGACAATTGATTCCAAGCTACTGCTTGTGACAATGGATTACAAATTGATTCCAAGCTTCGCTAGTGACAACGTAATACAAATGTGGCTCTAAAAATAAATGCAAAGGGATTTTCCAGGCCAACCATGTTGGGGAAATGGGAGTTGTGAAGATGCAAAATGTACTTATTTTGATTGAAAACCAGAGTCATGTAGAAGATGAGGGGTAGTAAATTTGCTACCATATTTTTCCTACAACCTCCATACATTGGGATAGCACTTATCTCCATCAAATCTCCTCATCCTAGTTCAAAGCCTGCCTTAGAAGTCAGGTAAACCAAATCAACTTCTTTCAATTCCACCCATTCTGAACTTGAAGGAAATTGGTCTTTTACTCTATAACTACATAACTGGAGGCAAGAGAATTTAGAGTATCCCCAATAATACCACATCATCTTCTTCCAGAATCCTTATTAACCCTACAAAATGAAAACCCTTATGACAATTCAGAACATTGCACTCAATAGTAAAGCCTTTAGCCTTCAACGAATGATTTCAGTTGTGCTCACTATCCCTATTTATGGGCTACCAATGCCACTACCAACTTGATCCCTATTTACTCATGTTTCGTGTCACATGTGAGGTTGCATATAATGATAGTCATGATTCGTACAAACCAAAAAACCAACTTAATCGATTCATGTAACTTAAGCCTTACATTTACAATTAAAATGTTTAATTTGATTGACGTCTGGCTACATGCAATTTGTACCTCAAGCTAATAAGTTTTCAAAATTGCCACTCAAATGATACGAAATCATTACAAATCTTGTTTCACTTGATCATTGGATTAATGACATCATCATCTACAATACATCATGCAATTTTCAATATAAAGCTATCCAATCAATTGCTTCAGATGTTCATATGGCATTAATCCACGTTGTTGTCCATAATACCGCAACCACCCTTTCTTCAAAAGCTTGAGAATTTCAATTAAATGAAAGCTAGAGTACTTCAAGGCATTGAAAATAGAGAATTAAATGGCTTGTTTTACCTTAATCATTATCAATTTCCACTAATACGTCACAATAAATTTTGCTCACTTATGATCAATACTATATGTTGATAATTACTATTAGTTTTAAAAACCACATTTTTATATTGAACAAAGAAAAAATTATTTACAAGAATGGAGCCATGAAAATTATTTTAATTTAAGTAGCTAAAAAC
Organism: Sequoia sempervirens; assembly: GCA_007258455.2. NCBI lineage: Eukaryota > Viridiplantae > Streptophyta > Pinopsida > Cupressales > Cupressaceae > Sequoia > Sequoia sempervirens. Next base: position 86,133 of record VDFB02343758.1, on the reverse strand, counting down.
TGAATTACATACTACATAGCCAACTTGGCCAAAAAGCCACTAACCGTGACAAAAAACTAGTCATAAAATACATATTACAAGAATTGTTATGTTGTACAATAAAATATAGACACGTGACACATCACACAATTCATTAATAAAAAAAATTGTAACAATAGTTGAGGCCATCAACCCACAGCCAGGTGTTTGAGTAGAAGGTGAATCAAATTTAATAAAGTAACAGCAGAGAAGAAAAGTGAATCACCCAAAACCTTCCTCCAAAACTCCAAACTCTTTAATGATTCATTTTTCATATCACATAGTAGACCACATCTCATATTAAATAGGGAAAGAGCATGCACTGTAGAAGAATGTAATTCCACTTTTCAAAAGATTCCACCAATGCTAACCCACTTTCAACATTGTAATGCTCTGGTGCCAACTCCAACGAAGAAATAGAGTAAATGAAAGGCTGCAAATAACATATTGCCAATGTCTTCACCAAATATTTATCGAGCAAAATGTCCATGCAATTGGACAAGAAAGTTGAAGCTACCTCAAAATATAGAGCATGGGGGTTGTTCTGAAGCCATTCCATACCCACATTTATTCTTATAACATCCTCAACCTATACACAAGGAATTGTAAAAACCAGACCCAACTTTCATCTGTCATATGCATTGTCACTTCTTTTCTCCCAAAATCATTTGGGTAGCATGACACGCCATGAAGACTCCATAATATCATAGTTAAATTGAGAATAGAGAAGAAAGAAATCAAAACCAAATATATTATAAATGATATGAAGAACATCAAGTTGGTGAAGTATATGTAGAAGTTAGATGAAGACAATGACATCAACTACTCACACTTAACATTTAATTCACCACTTGATCGCTGATGTGACAATATTATTCCAAGTTACCCACGAGCTCCACCATCTTCATGAATGCTGAGAAAATTCATGTGTCAGCCTCCCCGCCTCCTTGTTGGGTTTAACTCGTGCAAATTTCAGCAACGGGGAGGCAGGGAGCAACCCAGATTAAATATATTACTTCACATATGTGTGTTCTTTACCTTAAGACAACTCGCCTGTGCATAACCCTCAGACCAGATGGATGGCCCATATTAAGATGTCTTGCTTACCTTTAAAACATGTGCTTAAAAGGCTCCTTTAGTAGTGCAGGCTTTAACACTACTCAACCTTATGTTGAAATATTTCCTTAATATTTCAAACCATGCTATAGTTCCTTTGACGGTTCTGATCATTCCACATGGCACTTCTCTGCCTCTCCGTTGAGGGATGAGAGATGTAGGTGGGTCCCCTATGGGCTGGCAGGGAGTGGCCCAAATTAAATTTGGTGCTTCACATCAATGTGCTCTTTACCTTAAGACCATTCGCCTATGCATAACCCTCAGACTAGATGGACAACCCAAATTAAGATGTCTTTCTTATCTTTAAAACATGTGCTTAAAAGGATCCTTTAGTAGCGCAGGCTTTAACACTACACATTGACTCAACCTTATGTTGAAATATTTACTTAATATTTTTCACCTTGCTATAGTTCCTTCAATAGTTCTAATCGTTTCCTGTGGCATTTCCTGCCTCCCTATTGAGGGACAGGAGATGTAGGTGGGTCCCCCATGGGCTGGCGAGGAGTGGTCAAGGTTGACCCATGTCACCCTATCTCAACCATTCATTTCTCAAACCCATCATTCACCTAGGTCGAGGGGCCAATCACCATGATGAATCCAAAGACTTAAGTCATAACTTAAGCGATCTTCAACTGTCGGTAGCCAGTCAACGATAAAATATTATTTTGGTTGTCATTAATTTAAGTGATTTAATAAGTAATAAAATGTCAACCATTGATTTTTGGAAATCTAACAGTTCTAGTGTTATTCTTGAGGTTTCAATTTGCAAGTCTAGTGCTTTAGAGATTTGCTTCTGGAATGCAACTACAACCATCCATCAAAAATTTATTGAACGATCATGGGTTATATTAATTTGCACTAACATCTAACTTCAGACATAATAAATATGTTAACACTTGTCCCCATTCCAGACACTTTATGAAGGAATTTGAATGTGTGGAAAATTTGTCCCGGAATAGAACAATATGTAATTGTAGCATTTGATATTTTGACCAACCATGGAATGATTTTTTATTGGCATACCAGTTTATTTCGCCACTAAATTTCTATATTAGTTTGAGATTATGTTTAATTTTCCAATGTTTTTTCTATTCATTTGAAAATAGGTTTAATTCGCCAATGAAAATATATTTTTTGGTTTGAAAAAAAAGTTTTAATCGCCAACAACAATATTTTTTTGTTTTGAAAACAAGTTTAATTCACCAATGGAAATATTTTATTGGTTTGAAAAAAGGTTTTAATCGCTAATGAAAATATTTTACTGGTTTAAAAAAAATTACAATTTGCCAAGATTTTCCACAGATTTCTAGTGATTAGAAAAGATTCATTTCAATTGAGATTTTTTCTCTAAAACGAAAAAATCGCCAATAAAATTAATATTGTTATTGGAAGTATACAAGATTCACTGTGATTTTATTACACTTTCACCAAGTGGGGGTTCTTAAAGTTATCCCCTGTGTATGAGGGGCACACAAATGGAGCATCTTTTGAGCTTAGGGGAAATAGAGGTGAGGCTATATTAGAATAATGGGATTTTGTTTTGAAATTTTAAATTTTAAATAATTGATAAAATGATTTGTTTGCAAATGAGGCTTTGGGGGTGGAGATGCAATAAAGTGTATATGTGACTTGGTCAATATAGTTTCCCACTAGACACTTTCATACTTGTTATCACATTAGCAACTTTTGACTCAAGTAACCATTCAATGAGGCATTCTAGTGATTGTTGAGGGTTGCTGGCACTCCTCAGTGGGAGTGCCAACAACCAAATTGGAACCTACTTAATGATAGGCTTTAGGCAGAGTAGAGAACAAGTTAGATATGAGAAGATTTGTTTACATAGCCACACATGGTCATTATCATGAGCCTATTCAACAAATTCTTAGTAAGATAGATGAGACTTGGAGGCAATTCATTGAGGTCTCTACCCCTGATTATGTAGGATATGTGTATACAATGATAATGTTAGAGATAGTTGTATATGACATATACAGAAGTTAGACAAAGGCTCATTAGGCTAATTTTTGATTTGTATCATATCATATGGGTTAAAATCAAATGGCCCAATAGGCCCTTGTCCAATAGACCAATTGTATATCTCATATCACTAAAACAAAATATGGTGGGAGCATACATATATCGTACATACTTGAGTTTGGAGGCTATGTTGTTGATTATGATTTTGTGTTTAATTATATGTTTTATTTTTGCCTCATTCTACGATGTATGTTGGATGCAACATATGAAACATGTATGATATAGTGCCCCCATGAGAGATGTGGATATATAATGGCTACATGGTGCAATGTGACATGTAGAAAAATATGACAAAAATAATATTTAGGTAGATAAAAATAAACAAATAATCATTTATGTTATATATAGTATAAAAATATAATAATGTGGAGATCGAACATAGGATAGTAGAGACACACACTAAGGGACACATGTAGAAGAGGAAATCTTTACAAAAATAAACATACACTAGAAACATAAAAATAGAGCAAAGAGTCATGTTAGCACATGTGCTAACTAGATATTGGAAAGTACAAGGTGTAAGTGTGAATGGGCAATAATGAAAGAACAACTAAACACTTCCTAATGAAAGCATTGTATCAAGATTAAAACATGAATTAAACTATAAAACACGTAAAGCTTGAAAGCGTCTCATTGTCTCCTATCTCCAAAGATTTATCAAGTTAGAAAGGATCTCAAATTTGTAAGCACCGTAACTATTTAAAATGCCTATCTAGATAACAAAATGAATGCTAAATGCAATGATGTGATGATTGCTAATGATTTATAGATGATATGTTGCTACTGTAAACTATCTTGACATGAAACATGCTAAATGGAAGCTACAGTAAAAACTAATGATGCTACTATGATTCTAAATCTACTGATGCTATGATGCTATGCTAATATGCTAAATGATAATTGATGCTAATGATAATGATAATGCTAATGCTTAAGATGCTTGAGTGCTAAATCCTGCAAAGTAATTTTGCATAAAAATGGGATTTTCTCGAATCATTTTCATGCTTCAAAAGGCTGTATATATAGATTTCTGGCAATAGTTTTGCACAGGGGTAACACAACAGAGGCTGAGATTAAATCTGGAGATTTGAATGGTAAGAGATGAGAAGGTGGAGCTGATCATGGGGGATTGTTCCTCCCCATGAAAACACCAGGCAAGATGAGAGAAAATATTTGAGGAAGAAGATTGAGAGGATTGCCTGAAGGTTTGTCCCTGAGGCTTTTCTCGTGAATGCTAGTTAAATTAATTAGATTTGAAAAATCTAATTTTATTGGTGAGTGAATAGAGGGATTTGATTTATGCTTTTATTTAAATATTTTTGATTTATTTAAATTAGCAAAAAGAGATAAATAATTTAATTAAATAAACTATAGAAATTTGTTCATTAAATTAAAATAGAAGTATGATAATTAAATAATAAAGTATAAAGCTTTATTTATTTAATTAAGATTGAATATGATGTAATAATTAAATAATGCCAACTATAAAGTTGTTTATTTAATTAAAACTGAAGAAATAGAAGAATTTAGAATGTGAACATGTAGAATTCATTTATTTAAATAATAAAATAAAGATTGAAGAATTATGATGAACTATTTAAATAAATATTTCCTATTTATTTAATAGTAGAAGATTTAAGGATTAATTAATTAAATAAGTCTATTTAATTAATCGATTTCTCTAGACCATTTTAGTATACAAGGAAATGGTAAATTCTAAGAACGTGGGAAGGAAATGGCCCATAATCTAAGTACTTAGAAATTACAAGTGGAATATAGTGTAAGAAAGACATGATAGGGAAACATTAGAAAACAAAAGAAGCCCATGTTAACATACAATTGAGGTCTATAATAACTAAAAGTAGAATATAGTCTAAGAAAGGGCATATGCCAAGCACACACCAAAAGACATGGGGGAAAAAGATAAGTGATATACCCTTAACTTATAGCATGCATTAGGATATGTGTGATAAACTTGTGGCTAGCATAACCTATAATTAAGTCACATGATAATTTCTACAACTTCACATTGGTAGTAGGTTTGGTTTGGGTTATCTCCATAACATGTGTAGGTTATATATAGAGGTAATCATTGATATTTGATTTTCATATTGAAAATTCTACTCTTATTGAAGACTTTTGGAGCGTGCTTCCTTGAAATGGCTTCTTATTATCAAGTAATTACATCTCATTTCTTATTATATTCTACTCTTGGGAAAGTAATTTCATTAAAATTGTTGTCAAAGCTATGATTTGAGGAAAAGTAGATGAAGCCCAAATTTTGAAGACACCTATAGCTTGTAGATTAGTGGATTTTTTCTTTAATTTTTTACTTGAATTTGGAAAGTCATTCAGTAAAGCTATAGTCCAATTTTTAAAATTATCTAATCTGTATTGATTTTGGATTTGGGGTTGAACTCATCTTGAAATTATCTTGTCAAATTTTGATCAATGGTGAAAATTAAATTCTAATTTGTTATGCCTTAGCATGATAAGGTTGCAAACTAGAGGTTGAGGTAATAACCTCTGCATAGTAGGGGTATCCTTTTCTAACAAAGAGGATACACTTAAGATAGGATTAGATGGGATTTTTTATACGTTGTATTTACTAGCTGATAAAATGTATCAATAGAAGAAGGTATGCATAACATGTATTCTAAAATGAAAGGAGAAATAAATAGCATCAATGTGTCATTGTCATTTCTCATGTTATAACAATAACCTATCAGTGTCACAACCAATTTCACAATCCTATACACCAATCATCACTAATTTTATAGTCTATTAGAGTGGACCATCATGACAAATTAATCGTAATCCAAATTTTGTGTAAATTTAATCCATGACTAGAACTCAATCTAGACCTTGGAACATGTTACTGAAAGTGATTATATAAAAGTTTGATTGAAAGGATTTGATCACCTAGATTAACTAAATATATTTTTTTCGAGATCTATTAGTTCCCATCTAGATATAAGGTTACAATGCCATCCTTATATTTGGAACTTGGGAAATTTATTTGGTATAGATGGTTGTGTGATCAAGAGAAGAAAACTATCAATATCATCTAGTCAAATTTTACAAAGGAATTCTAAATACGCTATAACAATAGTATCAAAGAATTACTTTAAATGATTAACAAAACTATGATAAATGGGATTGATGAAGGACTACATTCAGTTATTCCAGAATTACTCTATAATGGATTCAAGATTGAGGTTCTTTACTAAGAAATCCAATCATGTAGCCACATTTCAATGATCAAGTACAAGCAATGTTCTCACAACAAATTCAATTTCAATATTCTTTATCATTGGCAGATTTTAGGAGTAAGAATAAAAAAAATTGGTTATAAAAATACGGTCTTCTTCTCCCTCATACAATCTTCTTCTTAGAAATTTTGAACCAACCCCCCAAAACATAGCCTACCCTCCTAATATATTCCTCACACATGGAAATTCGACCGCTTTCAAAAATAGTTCATTTGTAGCCTTAGACCATTCATTTTATTTCCTCACAAATTTTCATGACTTCTTTATTCTTTTCTATCAAGGGTTTCCACTATAGTGGGAACCAAGAACTGACCACCCTTGATCAGAGGTTCTTTCCCATGTAGGAACCATCTAAAGAATTTTATTTTCACATCCTCTTATCAAGGGTTTCGACTCAGTCATGAACTCACCACCTTGCTAAATATCCCTTCTTTCTTATGAACCTTTTGAAACTTTTCTTTCATCTTAAATACCTTCTTTACCTTTGATTTGATCTTTTGAATCCATTGGTAACCTAGTACCAAGCCCTTGCAAAATTGTTTGGATCTTTGTCAGGGATTTCAACCTCGATGGGAACCAAGCACCAAGAACCTTATGTCTAAGGTTTTGATCTCCTTAAGAACTCCTAAAAGGTTTAACTTAGCTCTTGATCAATGGTTTCAACCTTAGTGGGAACCAAGCACCAAGAACCTTATAGATATATGATACTTAAGATCATCAGGGACGATGATTCACAAGGGGGGAATATGTTACACTCCATTGTGTTATTACCTATTTACTGTTACTTTGATAAGTTAAAATGATTTAATACATGATTACGTTTTGTATATTTTGATGGAAAATGTAATGAGTTGATATGTATTACAATGTGATTAATTTAATGCTTTGATAATAAAAATGATATATGATGCATATGGCTGTTATGTTATTAACTAACTTCTATTATGATGCACTAAGTTTGATGTAGGAAAATAATCGAGCCCTTCGAAAGAGAGGGGGAGTATCACCCAGGAGAGGAATTTGGTTGGGTAAACCCCTAATGTACCTACTTGAGCTATCACACACTCACATCCTAGTTTGGTCTAGCTGAGTCAAGTTAGTTCGAGAATTGGTAAGTAAACCTTCTGTCATAGTTTGGGGAATGATTTGAAATTATTTTGGTTTTAGTCTTTGATTTCTTGATTGTTTCTTATGTTTGAATTACATGATTAAATCTTTGTATTGAGTTTAAGTTCTTCTTCGTGTATTTATATTAATATATTAATTGACAAGTATATACACTGAATGTATATATGTATGTAAATGTGATAACTCATGCATGTGAGCATATACGTGTGTATGTATACATAGGTAGAAATACTCACGCATACTCATACATGGATATATCATATACATGAGGATATCAATTGATAAATGACACATATATAAATATATTGCTCGATGAATACATAAATATTTGTGTTGATTATGAATATTAAAATAATGATATATGTATATAATACGTATTAATATATATGTATATGAGTATGTGTTTTAATGTAAACATATATAGATACATACATATATATATATATATATATATATATATATATATATATATTAAAATAATTGTAATGCATTAAAATCATTGGTTGCCATTTATTTATATATATATATATTTATTAATGTGTATGTATAAATGTTTACATTAAAATACAAACTCATATACATATATATTAGTATATATTATATACATATATCATTATTTTAAATATTTATAATAAACACACATATTTATGTATTATTGAGTGGTATATTTATATATGTGTCATATATCAATAGATATCATCGTGTATATGATATATCCATGTATGAGTATGCATAAGTATTTTTTCCTATGTATACACACACACGTATATGCTCACATGCATGAGTTATCACATTCACATACATATATACATTCAATGTATATAATTATCTATTAATATATAAATATAAATACATGAAGAACTTAAACTCAATATAAAGATTTAATCATGTAATTCAAACATAAGAAACAATCAAGAAATCAAAGACTAAAACCAAAATCATTTCAAATCATTCCCCAAACTATGATTAAAGGTTTACTTACCATTAACATATATATAGTTATAATATATATGTTATATATTTGTGTATGTGTGTTTTAATGATGACATTATAACATATATATATAGGGGGATTTGCTACTCACGAGTTCTCTTCATTCAGAGAGCCTCATGGGGCAAACTTCCTTATACTACCTCAATGGAACAACGCGGAAGTTTTATGTTAAAATAAATATTTCAGCAGCTCCCTTCGGGTTTCTTTTGTATTGTGTGTGCGTCGGCCTATGCATCGCCAAGTTTTTTCGGCTTTCCATCAAGTTTTGATCTGCCACTTTGCATATCTTCTCTTCACAACTTTGGGTAGCGGCTTCCCTTTCGAGTCCTATGGAGCTGCGCTGGGCGGCCACGTGTCTCACTTGTGGAAGTTTTTATTTCTTTTTCCTTAAAGTCTCTTCGGGTTGCGAAAGACTTCTGTGGGGCCATTATTTCTAAAGAATGTTAGAGGGTCCTACATCATGCTACGTGGCAGTGGATCGCAAATCTTTCAATGCAGTAAGGAGGTGAGCAACCGCGAGCAGCGAAACGCTGCCACGTGTCTTTCGCACTCGGTTGCTGCAGTTTTCCCTCCACTACAACAAAGACCTCAGCCCATTAGACACGTGTTGCATTTTCACAATCTCTCGGCAGCGATGAGAGAGGTTTTCATTCGGGCAGCGACAGGCTACCACGTGCCTTACAACTTATCCTTGAAGCGGGCGATAGGCTGGCTGAGGGAGATTATGCTATTGGGTGCCACTCTTCATGGTTGTTTAAAGCGGTGGATGACACTTGTCGCCTCTAGTCTGGCTGGGACCACTGCCATCATTATGAAGGGCATGCCTGCACCTGGACGACCGGATGTTGTGTTCTAACTCGTTGCCATTGTAACGGCATTGGGAATCTTCTGATTCTGGCATCATTGCAGGGGATTGTGGGATATTTTCTGTTACAGCTCTCCAAAGTGGTGGGAGTTTTCTCTCCGGCTATATATACTCTCTTTGTCGATGAGAAAAGGGTCCAAGAAATTTTAGAAGAAAGGATACTGGTTTTAGCAAGAGACACCAGGCCTCTTTTACATGTTTATTTGCAAGAAACTTTCAGACTGTGCCAACTGTTCGGCCTTTCTGTTTTTCATATTTTGATTAAATTGTAAACTATGCTTTATACTGTCTTAAGCATTTCATTTGAAAGAACTTCTATATATTGAATACAAGCTTGCTTATCTAAATCATGTCTAAATGACTCTTCTTAGTAGTAAGGATGTATGCAATACTATTTTATGTCAATAAATGAATTGTTTATGCTATAGCTTTAAGTCTCCAACGTTTTGGAACGTGACAATACCATTCAGGCCCCTAAATCTATGATTTATCGTGCCCATCAACAAATTTTGGCGCATCGCCTTAGATTAGACTTTGCTTCATTATATCCGCTTCCTTTTCCCTTTCCAAAACCCATTATAGAAGAAGTTGGCTTCTTTAAAATCCAGAGGTCACTCAGTTTGGCGCAAAGGGGTCCCCCCTGAACTAAGTTTCCCATAAGACACTGTTACCTCGTCAAATTTTGGCGTCAACATTTTAGAATCCGAAAGAGCAGGTCACATAGATCTTCTGGACAAATCGACCAGCTCTTGGCCAAAGGAGGTCAGCGCAAAAAATGGACGACAACATGGCGCATTGGCATCTCGTACGAACCAGAAAGTGAGTTTATCTCAGAAAATGCTTAAGTGGCTACTTCTACTCAAACTGCTAAGAAATATTAAAATGCAGGACAATGACAAAACTAAAATAGAGTGAAGTAAAAATAATAAAGATAAGAAGAAAAAAGGGAAGAAATACTTACAACCACGCGAGTGATGAAGCCTCCACCAAATAAATGCCTTCAAAACCTACAAGCGTGATATTTGGAGAGAATGTTGGGGCTGTATAGGGTTTTGCCTTAGTCAAACCCCTATTTTGGTGTTCCCACCTCCATAGACAGTGAAGAAGATAGAGAGAGAGTGTGTGATGAACGAAGCGTGTGGTGAAAGCAAAACCTGCTCAAGAGTAGAACCCGTACCATGAATAAGTGTGTGATAAAAGAAAAACCCGCTCAAGGAGGAGAAACCATATCACAAAAGAGGTAATAAAAGCAAACCCCACTCAAGGAGGAGAACTTGTATCACGTAGTAAAGATGCAAGTGGAAAGGGATATGAAGTCTCCAAGATGATCACAAGCATGAAGCAAGGGAAGTAGTGTTGCAAAAGGTGTTGTAAGGGGAGCTTGAGAGAGCTTGAAGCTACCACAACAAGTTGTATAAAGCTATGCAAGCAAGTGTGAGATGGTAGAGTGAAGCTAGAGGCAAAATAGAGTTGATAGAAGGACTTAGAGAGCCAAATGAGTTGAAAGGATGGCTTAAAAAGAGAGAAAAGAAGCTTCTTCAGCTATTTTCAGGCGTTACTGGTTGTTACCACTAATAAAACTTGTTGTCATGTGGAAAACATGCACGTAAATGGTCATTTGAACGTTGATGCGTCGCAGGATGCTAGCGTGGTGTGCCAACGTCCGCACGACGTGCTAGTGTCTGGACACGTCACACTACAAAACAAAAAAAACGGGAAAAGCACCAAGTCTGATGGAAAGCTAACACACAGGGGTAGCTACTGAAAAGGGGTGCTAGAGCATCTTGAGAGGGAAAAAGGATGATGTAGGGGCCAAAATGAGCCTACCCAAGATGCTAAGGGAGTGGACACTAAAGCGGACACAAGAATGTATGCGAAATTGCAATGGGTGCAATTTTACACACACACACACACACACATATATATATATATACATACAAAATGTTATAAACTTCAACACATATATAATGTGGACCAAACAAATAGTGAATGGCTTACATAAAGCCAACAACATATAAACTTTATGTTGTGCATAAGACACACATATTTGAGGATTGTTATTGCTAATAAAAGGTCATAAGTTGTGGATTGATTATTATTGCAAGTAATGTGCATAAATGAAACGCTTGGGAAACATTTGTAAGGCGTAAATAATAAATATGATATTGTGCCATGTTAAGTGGAAGAATGCAAATAGAAGTCAATGTTGGGAGTTGAAAATCCACACAGCCATATAAGAACATATATATATGAAAAGTTAATATATATATATGAAATGTTATAAAGTAAACTTCAACACATATATAATGTGGACCAAATAAATAGTGAATTTGGCTTACATAAAGCCAACAATGTATAAACTTTATGTTGCACATAAGACTCACATATATGTGAGGATTGTTATTGCTAATAAAAGTGCATAAGTTGAGGATTGATTATTATTGCAAGTAATGTGCATAAATGAAGCGCTTGGGAAACATTTGTAAGGCATTTAATAAATATGATATTGTGCCATGTTAAGTGGAAGAATGCAAATAGAAGTCAATGTTGGGAGTTGAAAAGCCACACACAGCCATATAAGAACATATGACTTGGTCAAGCCACAAGTTGGATGAAGATGATGGAAGAGGTCAACTTGTTGTGGCAAGCAACCAACAACACAATGCAAATAAGAAGCTTATAGGTAACCATTTTTGTGTTTGACTAAGTAAAAGAGCTAATGTTGGTAGTTTATGAGGGCGACTCAGCCATAATAGAGAGGGTGAAGTTGTAGGGATTGTTTATGTGTTTATATTTTAGTTATTTGAGCAACAATTTTTCACTTAGATTGGCTTAGTCAAGTTATTTAGAGAAGTTGGTTTTGTTGTTTAGTGTTGGAAAATGGAAGAGAAAAGGTGGAATATTTGAGAACTTAATTGTAGCATTAAGCTTCTCAATGTTTTGTATAAATAGAGGATAGTCTTTTGGTTTTTGGTATTCATTCTTTTCATTGTTGCAATCCATTTTCTAGCACTGTAGAATTTCTTGAGCATAAAGTTGAGTTCTTATTGTAGAGAAGTTCAAGAGAGAGATTATTTCATTGAGAGAGTTAGAGGTTTTTCTTGTGTAGTTAGATTTTTTGGATTTAGAGATAGATTGGCGAGCAAGATGAAAGGAGGAGCAACAAACGAAGTTTTGATACCAAGATTAGGAGGCAAATTCTATAATAGGAGCTATTTTCTAGGCATGTTAGTTTTACTTCTCTATTTTTTTATGTTTGATTCCATATATGTCTATGATTGCAAGTATTTGAAGGAAAGATGATTATGTGTTTTGTTGGGCTTGCTTGCATGAACTTTGATGGATTCTTATTTTGGTGAATTTATATGATATTTGGTGATTTCTTATTTTGGTGAAACCTTATTGGTTGATATTTGTATATTTATCCATTATGTTGGAAATTATATATGGTTATATTTACTAAATAAAGATAAACATAGAGTATTAGTATAATACCTAGGTTGTTAAAGACCTTATGTATGCTTATACGTAGTATGAGGATTGATATTAAATTGAAGTGCTATCTTGAAATTGTTAGCTTATGATACTAGTTAAACCTTTGTGGCTAATGAGGTTAGTCCTTGGGGTTAAGTTAAACCAAGGTTGGGAGTAACCTTGTGGGCCAGTTAGGTCACTTGAATTGTGTTATCCTTTTGGGATGTAATCATGATATGGAATAGACTCAAATTATGAGTTAGTATGGTCATAATATTTACCAAATTTAGCAACAAGGTGGGTCAACATACGACGTCCACTTCATAGAGGTGAGACACCAATCTTTAATAGTGAGTTTGAACATAATGATCAAATGTTTGGCCAAAGTAGTGTAAGTAGCCATTGATTACATCATCGGTTCACTACGTGCTAGGGTAGCATATCTAGGCTAGGAATATCATGCATGTAGGTGGGTATCCACTGTATGGTCTAAGCTCTAGTTATGTAGGATACAACACTAACCTCAGGTAGGCTATTATCATTTATGATGGATACCGGACCAAACTCTTAATTGAAGGGTAGGGCCATCTTACCTATATGGTAGATGTGCAGGGGACCATAGTAAGTCTGTGGTTGGCAAAAAAGCACTTGGGTGATGCTCTCCCTCATGCAGTAGGCAGCTGAAATTTGAGGATGTATGCCAACAAGGACATCTGGACCATTTGTACTTTATTCCATTGAGCTATTGAAATATATATATGTAATCATGATCTTATATCTTTATGAAAATGTATATGAATATGCAATCATTACTTGGAATTATGTAATGTACTTTATTGAAATGCAATGGAAATTTGAAATGGGATAATTTCGAATATGCATCTTTTATTATTGAAATTCCATGGGAATTTGGAATGGGTTCATTTCAAATGTGCATCTTTATTATTAAAGTTGAAATTATGAAAAAAAATTATTGCTATGTCTTGGTGAACTTAAACTATTCGTATATGGGTAAATTAGGTAAAATATTGGGCATGTTACATAAAGTTTCTAGGAGGAATTCCTATATAATAATATAATTTTTTAGGCAACTTCATGAGTTCATAATCCAAATTTACTCAAATATAATTGGAGTATATTAAAGTTAGACTTGGGAGTAGTCATGGAGATTGAAGATTGTAGTTATCAAGTTTGAATGGATTAAAGATTAGGAGGTATCATAAAGGACATATCATGGTTAATCCAATACAACTTCACATGTCTTCTTAGAGTCAACTTCTAATATGGATAAGATAAAGATGTGGCAAGCAACTAGGTCCAAGAAAGCTTGAACCATCTATATTAGCAAATTGAAGAATAAATGATAAACATTATATGGTAGTAAGAGTTGGAGGGAGACATGCCTTTCAAAAGGAACTAAGTCTTGTCAATGAAAAAGAAGAGGGCCAGTTTTAAACTCACATCCTTCGTTTTGACAAGTTTCCTTCTTCTTTCAAGGAAAGTTTCTTGGTGAACTATGAAGGAATGGCCTCTCAAGAATATATATTTGACAATTTCTTTTATTCATCGATGTAGTGTGAAAAATAAAGGAAGTCATTGATCTTTACAATGGGTATTATCTAAAGAACTTCTCAAATCAACACACAACTTCTAGCCTTTAAAGAATATAAACTTAAGTGATACTTTTAAATGTGCTAAAATATTTATTAAATTTATTGTAAATATATTTGATAAGTGCCCATCATCTAAGTGGTATGAGCCTTGTTATTCAGTTAAATAGAAGGTATTAACATTATAATATACGTTAAAAAATTTATGTATCCTCTTAGTGCAAGAAATCCTTGAGGCATTCTCCAAGTGAGCAACCATAAGAACCAATTTTTGAACATGTCTTTTGTAATGAACATTTATGTTTTCCTCAAAGAATTAATATAATATTTGTTTCCATTTGTTAAATACAAAAATGTCTCCATTATTTGACTGGTTATTTTAGGAAATTTCATTTATATTTATTGGTGTGCATTTGTTGTCCTTGTATTGCAATTTGATTTGTATGTAACCAAGTGTTGTTTTTCAATCTTTTCAAATATAATGTGTAGGATATCTAATTTAAATAATGGATAAATTAAGTATGATTTGTGTTTGATGAGTGCGAATACATGTGTAAGAGTGCGAGCTATGCAAAACATAGCCTTGTAAATCATGTTTGTTATAAAACTATAGTTTACATATATCATTACTCAAATGAATTTTTTTCTTGACTATATTGATCGAGAATAGACATCCCTCTACATGATTCTAATCACATACTTTACAAATTTAAATGATAAATATTTTAGAACATTAATTTATCTTGTTTATTCATTCACATTTCACATAATGGCATAGGGGAACATGTTTACTTTTCTTTGTTTCTTTTTACTTTGCTTATACATCTTTGAATGCACTTGTTCTGCATATTTTAACATGTCTCTCATATTCTACCATTAACTAAACCATTTTGTATTAATTACATAGAAATTGGCCATAGCTTTGTGTCCTTACTAGCTTGGTTAATTGGTGGATATTTTTAGAAGAAAAGATTAAAACTCTTGAGAATATTTTAGTTATTTCTTAATTTGTGCTAATAGTTGTCTCTAGAATGGGTAAGATTAATGAATTATTCCTACTCATAAGATCTTGTAGGATTACCCTCTTGAGTCATGCAAAGCTTAAAATGTAGGAGAGAGGGTCTTCTCTCATCATTTGACCCACTCAATTAGTTATTTTGATTATAGTTATAAGTTCATCATACCTTTGAAATCTTAAAAATCTCAAGAGATGATAAGCTTTAAATTATTTAATGAGCTTCTTAGGAGTTACTAAGAATACCAAATAACAAAAATCCCCAACACATTCTAGGATGCATGCTTGTTATCTTCAATCTTTTATACACATTTCTAAGGGTTATCCTTGGTAAACATACCCCCTTCTAGAATAACGATAATTTGTGAAATGTATTTTTAAATATTCTCAATCTTACATAGTAAAATAAGCAAAGCAAAAAGGGGGGACCCTATGGTGTGACGGTGAGGCTTTGTGTTGTAGATGCATCAACCTAGGTTCAAACCTCGTAAAGTTACTCTCTGTTGCCTCAACAATTGTGATTCCTTACCTTCAATTAAAAAAGATAACATGAAAAATTATGTGTGTGATAATCAAAGAAGAGCAAGAAGCAAGAAAAGTAAAGTGAATGGTGAAAGGAAGGGGTGTTCTTTGAAAATAAATATTGGAGGAGCTTTCGACCCACTTAGGAAAGGTGTTTCCATTTGGGCTAAGACCTATGCTAAGATTATCTTTGGCTCTAGGCTACCAACCTTAGCTCAAGCTGCCTCTTTGGATCCTACACTTGGTTTGGGGCCCTCAACGTCAAGGACAATGCAATACAGTGCTTGCAAAAACTCTACCAATCAATTTCATTACTATAATGAATTCTACAAGAACCAATTTACAAAAGATTTCACTATTTTAGACCTAGAGTTAAATATCATGGCCAAGGCTATGAGTTCTAGCAAGATTAGGGAGAACACCTCACTTTCTCCTGAACCACCACCCCTCTCTCAAAACCATGATTCTTCTTCTACTTTTTCTCTTAGAGATACAAAGATCACTAAGTTGTCTCATGAGCCTCTCAATCTTCACATTTTTTATGATTATATTCAAGATATCTCTATGAAACTTGGCTCCAAGTTTCTTAATTTTAAAGTATGGGGAAACACCCTTCTATGGAAGACTTTTTGGTCTAGAGCAAAAAAACTAGCATATGGATACTCCCAATTTGGATTTGCTTGATCAGGGATCCATTTTGGTTTCCTTCCATTCCTTTGTTGATTGTAGGTATGTTTTGGATCATGGCCCTTGGTTTTATGAAAAAATAAGTTTCTCTATAGCTCTGTGGTCTCCCTTCTTTGACCTTGCTAATGTGAAAATCACCAAAATCTCAATTTCACTACATTTATACAATCCTTTGATTATGAGGGATTTTGGGCTCTTTGAAACCTTGGTTAACCAAGTCGGTAAATATATCAAAATGGATACTGAACAATTCAAGAAGATTTTCCAAAATTGTGTGTTCATTGGTATATCCAAGCCTATTTCCCACATGGTCAGAATCAACTCCTCTCTTGGTTCATGGATGCAATATGTCGATTATGAGGGCATCCCAAAGAGATGTGTCACGTGTAATCAAATACAACACAAAATTATTGATTGTGATACCAAATTTATTTTTGGATTACAAACCATTAATCTTAAAAATGGGTTTGCAAAAATGGCAACCTTGATGTTGATTTTGTTTGGCATAATCATGGGATTTTCATGGATCATCCCTCACAATCCTCCCCTAGTGTTGTGAATATTGGGTTTAGTTTAGAGCATGCAGATTTGTTGTGTGGTTTGGCTTCGACCCCTTTGGTGGTTTCTCAGCACACTCATAAGCCTTTCAATGATAAGGTTGATTCTCAACAACACAACTTTCAATGTACTGATGATGAGGATCTTCTTCTTCATGTTTTCTTGGAGGAGCACAATCTTAGCCTTAAGGACTTTTTGGAGCATGAAGATGAACTAGTTTGCACTGATATCACCAACATCACCCAAACTACGAGTAAGATTTCAAAGTCAAAAATTGGTATGCCTGGATAGTGGTGAGGAAGGAAATTTGATGCAAAAAAATTAAGAATGGAAGCTCAAGATTCAATTGATGAGGGTTCTCAATGGACTATGGAAGCACTCCTTACTAGGAGCAAATGAAAGCAAAAAAATAATATTATATTTCTAGTTTCTACCATCTATGTGAAGTTATTTTTGATGGCCTACATAGTTAGGTGGAATGGTTTTTGACTATGTTGTTTTTTGTTGGAGTTTGTCTGTGAGCACTTCCTCTCCTATTGTTTTCTTCTTGCTCTGCGAGTCTGGATCCTTTTTTGTTTGATATGATATTTTACATGGGAGTGGGCACTCATCCCACAACTTGATTAAAAAAAAAAGGCAAAGCAAAGCAAACAAAGACTAATCATGCAAATTGTGGAGCAAAGGTACACACAAAGGAAGATCAAATTTGCACAAAATAAATATGTAGACATAGAAAAGACCATAACCTACAAACTTGACCTTAAAAAAAGGCACAAGTCCACTGCAAAGACCAAAATATTACAGTAACATAGAGGTTGCATTTCTCATCAATGATAATTCAAAATTTTGTGTCAAATTATTCATTTTTTGGTCATAAAACTATATAATCCCTTTTTCTTTCATGCTCACATTAACTCACAAAATAAATCTTAATTAATCTAAATTCATTTGTAACAAATTATTCACATTTTATTAAATTAAAAATAAAGAAAAACATTTTCTTTTACAATAATACCTTTTTTTTATTAATAATATAAGATGTTCATAAATTATGATCATTTTGTTGATCTTTCCTTTAACAATATTTTGGGTCTAATATTTATAATACAACGCAAGACCAAAACAGAATGGAAGAAGCCAAAGAAGAGGCGCCACATAGTATCAATGGTGCCACATAGGATCAGTGGTGCCACATAGGACGAATGCTCTTAGAGCATTTAGTCGTAATTGTAGTCCACGTAGGAAGAGAAGGAATCGACGTGTGATGGCTGTGAATTTGAAGCACGGCGAACAAAGATGAGATGTGGGCCCAGTAGCGAGCAAGTAGGGGAAAACAACATGGCATAAAAAAGGATATAAAGAGGCTGCAGAGGAGAAACAAAGGACACAAGGAATGGTGATTGTCGTGTCTCACCAGAATCGCCTACACTGGCTCAAACAGCTCTTGTACAGGGCAGTATACGTACACTCCACGCTCTCGGGAAGGCACTCCAAGCTGTCAGGATAATCTACAGCTTACATCACGGCGTCTGCTGTATTTTGCGATGGAAGACCATGGCTTTGCTGAGCACGATTTGAGAGCCGAGGAGAGGGTAGCGCTGCAGGTGCTACTGGAATTCGGCAGACTACGCGGCGCCCATTTTGGGTCGTGGGGGCGCAAGCGGCGGCGCTCCACAGTGGCGTATTCTTCCTCCAACTACCAAGATAAGCACGTGGCCTCGCCGCCGGCCGCCGTGACGGCGGTGGTTGGAGTAAAGGCGGCGCGGGGCAGCCCCACCACGCCGCTGCGGTGGAGCGGCAACGAGAGGCTCTCAGCTACCGCGTCTCCCAGTAGTGACAGTGCAGCTGGTCCGCGTCCATACGACCTCACTCTGGGGCCCAACCGCAAATCTAAGGTTGGTGGCGCTGCTATTTCGTTTGTGAATGGCATTTTTTCTTTTTTGGGTTTATGTGCTTTTTTTTGTTTTCACTTGGTGTTTCTATTTCGCACCTAGTTTTAGTAACAGCGAAGTGTTGTTACCCGTATGGAAACTTTTATTGCTGTTTTAATTTGAAGGTGGGCCCCAGAAGAGGACTGCGTTCTGAGCTTATCGGTGCTTGTAACGTCACCTGCTTACGTGGTATCTGTTTGATAAATATAGCATGACTTTTTTAGAAATATTGACACGTGGCAATATGCCAAAAGCAGCATTAGGCAACTCCGTTTGCAGTTGAGTGCCGAGAGGTCTCGTTCGTAGATTAAATCGAAGTCCAATAGGCCTAGCGTTCTGAGCATCTAATGGTTCTTAGGATGCAGTCCCATCGAAGGGTCTTGGGTTGCTATTTTTATTTTGGAAAACAAAACGAATCTTTCTGTATAAAATACAAGTCCAAGCTGTAAGCCAGTGCTGGCATAGGGCTGAAAGTTTACCCTGCCGATTTAGGGGCCTTCATGTCTATCTGACAATTTGCATGACATCTTTGTTAAAAAATTTAAAAATATGTACCATCTATTTCTATATAATTTCTTAAATAATCATCAAAAATTTCTCATTTGCACCGAAGAGCCTCCCAATTTATCTTAGCAGCACCAACTGAGAAATTTTAGTTAGCCTACTCTCAATGAGAACATTTCTTGAGACTCATGATAGCTTCCACTGTAGGAATCATGCTGCAATCATGACTCTGCTTAAACTAGATGGCATGTGTACTTTACTCCTCCAGATTTAAATGTGTGTCTCCTCCACTCAAGCACCAGATCCATTTTCTAGAATTACAATCTCATGGTTTTCATTGTGTCAAAGCTCACTCGAACCATCCTAAGTTCCTAATTATGCTCTCTTAAATGTGTTGGCACTTAATTAGCTGGAGAGCAAATCCAAAATTGCTTGAATGAAACAAGAAAAGGCCCAAAATATATTTTTTTCGATGGGATTGTTCAGGAGCCTCTTCATGGCGGGATTGAAGTGTTAAAATCTTCAAGCTATGAATTATAATTTTTTTAGCAGCACTCGTCGATTAAACCAGCGAATCGTTCCTCCATGTGAGCAGCAAGCTAACCCAGGATAGGCTGTCCTTTGTATTACTATACTGGCCTTAGTGTTAGGCAACAAGAGATATGGGAATGGATAAGAGATTCATGTGAAGTATATGACCACTTGAAAATCAGAATAGTATGTATCTAGTCACAGTCTAGCACCCTCGCATTTTAAAAAAGCTCTTGATGCTCAGCCCATGACCTACATTTTGCCTGCCATACTAACTCTCCTGCAAGTGTGCATATATATATTGTTAAACAACTGACAGCTCTGTTTAGGTTAAAAGTTAAAAACAGAGAGTGCTGGTCGTATAAGCTTTCTCAGGCTGATCATTGGACCAGACAGTTTTCATCCTTAAGACCGTGTTATGATTTCAACCATTATTATAGGTGCTTTCTTATGACAGCCCAGACAGTACCTCTATGGATTATCTCTAGATACTGGAAATTTGGTATTGCTCTTTCTGAAAAATGGGACATATAAGTTGTTTTAAGAATTGAGGGGTTTCCTCGTGGTCCTGCAATTTCTAGATGTTGAATTAGAAATACAAAAGGATCTAAAAGTCAGGAAGAACATTTGACAATCTGGCCGCCAATCTTATCTTAAGATCCACAGTTGCCATCCTCAGGTCCATGAAATGATATATAATACCTTTCTTGATGGAGTCTTGGCAGTAGACCTCAATGGTTTATCTCGAGATAAGGTGAATTTGGTTAACGGATCATTTAGATACTTTTCAAGACTTGAGACATTTCGTTGTGGTGCTACATTTTCTAGATGTTGGTACCATTAAATTAATTAGCAAATAGCACCGGTTGGTGCCAGGATGTGGCAAATAGCTTATACACTTTCGGTACCACTTTGGAATTATGAAATTTCACTTCACATTGTTCTCCAAAAATGTTCCTTCTAACCATTTTCCTGCTTACCACTCTGTATTGCAAGGAAACGAGCAGTAGTGAATATATAATAATAAAACATGAGATAAACCAAAGGTAGACCTCACTGTCCATTCAGTGTAAATTTCATCTGCTCAAACTATTATCTGCCAGCGAATGATAATGCAGAAAGAAAGTACTTAAATGATTCCAGCTAAAAGTTCACAGCATGGTACTGCATTTTTTTTACATCTCACATAAACTAGTAATTTTCTCTGAGTATTTTACATCTTAAAACCTGTGATCACAAGTGATGAGTTTTCACGCAATACTTTTTATATGGAATATTCAGTACTTAAACATTTCTTACATGAAATATTATGTACTTAAAAATAATTTGTTTTGTTTGCTTTTTA
The DNA here is from genome assembly GCA_007258455.2 of Sequoia sempervirens. Lineage (NCBI taxonomy): Eukaryota > Viridiplantae > Streptophyta > Pinopsida > Cupressales > Cupressaceae > Sequoia > Sequoia sempervirens. Next base: position 64,527 of record VDFB02343758.1, on the reverse strand, counting down.
CATGGAATATTCATCAGTTAAATGACATTAATTTTGTATGGTCTTAAGTAAAATTCTATGTAAGGGGTTGGATCTCAAAATTTAATTCTATTTTCTAGTGTTTTTATATGGTTCAATAGAATAATCACATTTACATGTTGGTAAAGGTGGAAAGAAAATTAGGAGTGCACAACCTTTCCAATGGAAAAGGGCCTAAGAAAAAGGTATTCATGAGTTCATCTCAGTGTGTATTTTCTCTGAATTCTACCATTAGGTGGCTGATTAATGAGAGCTATCATGTTTGCAGACTTTTGCACATCTGAAAGAGCTGCTTATTGAACTATCATTAGAAAAGGAAGAAATGAAAAAGGTTTGTTTCTTGTTAATTTCTATTGTAAAAATCATTAAAACAATTGTTATTAACATGATTTTTCCATAGTTGCCGGGAGACGCGTCTCCCCCCCTCTGAGACGCGTCTCGGAGACGGAGACGCGTCTCCGACACCGCACCAGTACCCAGAGACGTTTTTTTGCGTTCGGAAACTTCTCAAAAGTCTCCCGCCGTCTCCCACGTCTCCAGATCCAAAAAAAAAGCGTCTCCCCTGAAGTCTCCCGCGCCTCAACCTTCAGGTTCCATTTTCCACGCTTGCACAGACCGGCGCCAGTTGCAGAGTTTTGTTCGACGGCAGCTACAGGAAGAACGCGCGCCAGTTGCAGAGTTTTCTTCGACGAACACGCGACACAGGAAGAAGAGAAACCCCCGACAGCATATTAGATTTTAATAATATTAATGCTAATAGTATATAGATCATATAATATTATAGATTCTATAATATTAATAATAATAGATATTATTATATTTTAGATTGAATAATAATAATATATCTTGATAATATAGTTATATAATATATGTTAAATTTTAATATATAATTTTATAAATAAATTAATAATAAATGTATTAACTAATAAATTTAAAATTGTGTAAGATTTTTATTATTAATAATTAATTTATATTAATGTATTAGAAATTTAGAAATTATATATTTATAATTAATATGTTTATATTAATTTATATATTTCATTGTTTTATTAGTTTTTAAAATAATAATAATTATTATTAATTATTAGTTATTATAATTTAAATTATTTTTTATGTTTCATTGTTTTATAATATTATTAATTTTAGTAAAATATTATATATATAGTTTATTATATTTTGTATGGACATACCCATACCCAACCCCCCCAAAAAATTATCGTACCTACGTATCTGTACCCGTGCTCGTACCCGATTCGGCAACTTAGAAGAAAATAGCTCAAACGTGATTTTTTAAAGAGAGAGCCGTCATTTAGCACGCGACTGGAGAGGGCGACGACACTGAGGAGTGAAGACTAAACCATAACTGGTAAGTCATATCAGTTTGAAACTTTGAGTTACAGTGTTTTTAAAATTTATTTTTTCCAACTCTCTCGTGCTTATCCGTCTCTACTCTCCAACTCTCCTGTGCTTGGTGAATGTGAAACACTGAAATGGTGACTGAAAAGTCTGTTTCTTTTTTTATTTTCATTTTTCATAGACTATTTTTTCATATTGTTTTGAAAGTTCAATGTCATTATATTTTCAGATTTTCTATATATTATTAATTTTTATATTTAAAAAAAAATGGCGTCTCCAAGTACCCCCGTCTCCTATTTTCAAAAAAATGCCGTACCGGTACCGGTACCAGTCTCCCGTACCAGTACCAGTACCAGTCTCGCGGCAACTATGGATTTTTCTCTTTTCAATGAAGAAAAGATTTTTTGTATTATTATTAAGTAGTTAATTCTTATTGCAAAAGTCATTTAATATCATAATGAAAAAAGTGTTACTAAGATTTCTTATATTTTCAATCAGGAAAAAGAGAAGCTATTTAACAGCTTTCAATCATTGACCAATGAGAATGAACTTTTGAAGCAAAAGGTAATTAATTTTGTTGTTTTATGATATATCAAAGAATTATTAAAATTGATCTCAGTAACAGAGTATTTTATAATGTAATAGTAAGTAAAGAATAACATTTTTTAACTATTTCCTCTATTCCTCTAAAAAGTGCATCCTAATAAATGAACTAGGAAATATTCATTTGTTTTGCAGTTAGCATTGAAATTAAGTCAAAAAAGACAACAGCGACTTCCTACCCAGTCTCCAACAATTTCCTCAAACTTAGCATTATTAGAAGTGTCAGTTGGACATGATGCATTAGAATCTTCTTCGAGTGCTTTTGGTCTACCAGATTTAAACATCCCTGCAGAAGATGTGGAAAATTTGTTTAATAATACGTCCATTTATTTTGACAATCAAGTAGTTCATGCAAAGAGTCAAGCTGTAGTTGCGGCCAGGGCAAGGAAATATAGAATGGAATGTCTTAGCTTGAAACATTCCCAGTGTCAAAGCTCACCTGAGATGGCAATGACAATGACAATGGTTTGACATTTATGGAACAAAACTAATGAGCATTATTGGTATTGGGCAAAACTCAGTAATTGTAAATATGCTCTCTTCATCATTGAAGGGTAGTTTGTTAGAGCTCAATTTTCGCTACTTAGAATATGTAAATTTAATTCATTTCTTCTTGAGGAATCCACTGTGTGCCAGAATAAGCGTTGAGGAATGTAGATGAATAATCAAATCGTTTATGCTGGCCTACTAAGCAATGGTGAATATTGAATCTGTATCTCTCTATTCATGAATATTTTCTCACAGTGCAGATCAGGTTTTCTAAAGTGGGTTAGGTGTGAAATAATGGCTATTTGGACTTTGCCAAGTTGCTATAAAAAGTGTGATTCTTTAATCTTATTGTTAATTCTTGTAGATAGGTTACTATAGCATACATTCAATGCAATTTAACTTTTCCAATTGACCAATCACATATTTGTATTTTTCATTTTTTAATGTTTAGACTCACATGACAATATTTTTATCTTTTATAATTTCAAATCTTTTCAAAATCTATTTTTCTAAGTTTTTATATGCCTATTTTATCACCACGAAAAATCATTTATATTAACCAGTCACAATAAAGAATTTTTACTTACCCGAAAACATGAAAACATATGGTTAGTCTTATAGATTCTTGAAGCTTCTCACCCATAGCCTCAAAACTCTAAATCCTTATCCCTGCCTTCCTCTAGGATTTCAGCAACAAGCAGTTAAGCAAATTTTGCAAAGTACAGAGACTTTATTGGCTGCCTAGCTTCAGAAGCAGGAATCAATGCGACCCCCTACTCTACAGTTGCAAGCTTTTGTTCTTATGTTGTAATCCGGGTCATACTACATGCACAGTTTGCATCAATATTGGCTAAAGATCTGTAAGTCATATAAATTATGAGCATATTTAGAAACAAGCATGGCAGTGCTGTAAGTCTATAATCAATTCATTCTATTTTATTGTGTTGGGTGCTCGCTCAAACATACATCTTCTCATTTCCAACTTATATTTATGTATGATCAAACACTAAATGTTAGTTTCATTGGATTGCAGTGATGTAATTCTTCCTGTTCTCAATTGTAAATCAGAGCCTCTTCCAGTTAAAGCCTGCATAGCAATAAATTTTTGGTTAATATTAATAGGTTTAATTAATAAGATATCAATATATGCATAGTTGAAAACATTATGTTTCCAGTCCATTGCTAATGAGTTGAACTATCTCTAAAAGAAATTGTGTGAGCTTTTCTGAATCATTGAGTGTTATTCAAAAAAAAAAAAAAATATTAGATGAACACTTTTTTATCAGAGCTATGAACTGGAAGAAAGTTTTAAAAGGACCCCAAAACCTTGCACAATAAGTATGGACAGAAAGTATTTGGTTTTCAAACCCCTAAGCTTTTCTTGTGGGGCTCACAACCATAGAATACAAATCCTTTCCTTCATTCCTCATCATGGAACACAGTTTAACAACATTTTGGAACTCTTTCCCATGAGCAAAGATCCGTTTTGACTAAACATGGAGTTTCTCTTTGATATCTTAGTGCGAACAGTGCATCACTTTTTTGGAAATCAAAGCAAACCTATGAGGACTCATATTGGATTTTTCGCTCCCAAACACCCAATTGAAACATAATTTAATAGTATTTGGCAGCACCTTATCAGTATAAACACAGACACAAAATTTGACAAAAACCAAACATTTCATAAATTTCGTGACATTGTCAATAGAAAATAACCCAAGAACATTAGCAGTACCTCGTATGATCTCTTGGTCCTAGTATTCTAAAGGAAGCTCTGGGAGCCTATCCCAAATAGAAACCCTATTAAATTTTCCTTTGTAGCATCAAAACCAGTAGACCATATTTTCGATGAAAGATCAAATTTTTCAAGGAACCAAGGACCTCCTTGGAGGATTCTCATGCTTTTCTCAATGTTTTGGAAGGGGAATAAGAAAAATTCATTTGTCATTGAAGCCACCCGAAACTGACCAAATGCACTCCATAGTTTAAGAGCCTAGCTACGCCCAATAACCTCCCAATAAGAACATTCCCCTTGCAAGTAGAAGCTCTGTCAACAATAGCATTAAAAAATCCTCAGCGAAGTGCATTAAGCATCTGAGGTGAAGGACGCTTCTCCCTAACAAAGAACAAGTATATGCATGGTAGAATCACCAATCGCCAGTCCGACAAAAGAAACCTCTACCTATTCTCCAATCACAAGCCTAACGTCACACTCCTCCATGGACAAATTGTGGCTAAAAACAAAATGGAGGTTCAAATTAGAAGCCTACAAAGAAAGGACTTGAGGGGGAACCCAAAGTCCCTTGAACACTAGTACCCTCACCAACAGCTCCCTGTAGGATTCCTGCGCGAGGTGGCAGAACAAACACGTTGGACCCCAACGCAGCCCTAAACACATACCCCTACATTCAAATCGTTGACCGGAAGAACAAAACGAACAATAAGAGCAACCACTAGGGAAAGAAAACCCTTACATACACCCAAATCGTGATGACCACTCGAAGCCACATCGAGCTCCACTGCGGAGTCATACCTAATAGCCGCAAGGAATTGGCCCTTCAACCGGGTTTCAAGCAGTAAATTCAGCAGTAGTTTATCCTCCTACCTCGCAATTGCCAGCCCAACCATCCTCGTCTACATCGTCTAATTCATCCTCGGCGTCTCCACCTTCGAAGGTCTTGCCGCCCTTGGAGGATTTGAAACTTAACATGATCCAAAATGGTGATTTACAAATCCTCACACAATTTCTTCCAAGCAATTCAACTCAATATATGCATATTATTGGGTTTTGCATAATGTATATGAATTTGGGTGTCTCTTTGTCTAGTGTTCTTGATTTTAAAGTTGTTAGTCTTGATGAGGACTACTTATAATTGAATGACATGTATTCTTTAAATCTAAAAAGCAATAAATCATGTGATGCCACATCACCGCACGAATAAAATATGATTTAATGCACAATTATCAATCTCACTTTTTTTTGGGTCCTTTTGGACACTTCGACAAAAAGCATGTTGATGTGACATCATATTTGATGATGTGGCCCTGAAACCTTAGTTATAAGCAGGGGACTTGCCAAGTAAGTTGCTCTAAAAACTCGAGAGTGATTTGAATCTTCCACATATTTGATGATGTGGCCTTAAAACCCTAGTTATAAGCAGGGGACTTGCCAACTAAGTTGCTCTAAAAAATTGTTAGTGATTTCAAACTTCCACATAAGATTTTGAGAAGCGTGAAGTTAGGGTGCTCAACTACCGAGTCCTCTCTCCTAATATAGAGATTATTTATCGATTAACATTTAAATAAAGTAAAATGCAATGTTTTTATGATACCTATAAGGAAAAAATATATATTGTTGCTTTTTAATTTTTAATATTTATTTTTGTTGTCGGCTACTTAGATAGAAAGGGCTTTTAGAACTAGTCTATTTCTAATTTTTACACAGATTAGTATCAACATTATAAAAAAATTGTGAAGGTATACTAGTGTCATGCTAGTAGTAGGGGTAATTCACATTTCATATATTTGGTTGCACTAGAATAAGCTTGTATCAAATATTTAGCTTTACATATCTTATGTTTTTTTGTGACAAGCTATGACTTGGATTTAGAGAAGACAATACAATTATATTTTATTTACATATGTATATTCTCCAAGCCATGTCTTGGAGTGAAATATGAAAATAATATATTCCATTTATTTTTTTAGGTTTCTTCTCTTGAGCACAATGGCAAAGTCATAGGAAAGAGTTTGGAATTGCTTGAATATATTAAAAACAACTTTGAAGGACCTATACTCATCCTCATAGTACATACAATCTCTCTTAAATATTTGATCTATCTTCACTATTATTCCATGTCATAAACCAAATGTTTACGCACTTTAGGTTTGTCAATAACCTAAGTCTACTTTATTTTAGGGATTATACCTCAAGATTACCTAATTTTGCAGTAATTTATCCAATGTTAAAATCGAAATCATCATATCTAAATGGTTAAGAATGTGTTGAGGTTTAATTAATTGTACCATGATTAATGATAAACAAGAAAGCATTTAACTTTCAATTTTTAGGGAGACGGGGGAGACATAGAACCCTTGCTTTATTGACTTTGCAAGCAAAGCCTTTTAATAGTTTTAAAAGCTATCACCTAAGTCCTTTGACATTGGCATTCATTGGAATTATGCGGGAGGTTGAGGAAAGCAAGTTGCAAATGAGCTACTTAAATATTCATTTTTTCTCCACATCTATGTTCGTGGCATTGATCAAGCTAGAAACCAAGGTAGTAGAAGTGGTTGGTAAGAATGTTGTTTTTTTTTCAATTATAGTAACTCGTAAAAGAGAGAATGATAATGGAAATTTTATAGGATGTTCTAGGTTGTGTGAATAAGGAGGAAACTTATATGTAAATTGACCCTTTGCTTCCTCAACCATGGTAGCTCACTCTTGGCTATTTAGAAAATACTTTAGAATTTTTTTCTCGCAGGTCATTCGTTTTGGGTGAAATTTTTCTAGTAAGCAATATGTTATTCAATTTTGCAAATGGTAAATGTAGACTACTGAGTATGTCATAATAATTGTCTAACAATTGTGAAATGCTCCTTAAAACTTGTTGGACTTTTGAATATGCTACTCTTTTTGTGAGATTTCAGATTGTATACCCTGCCTAGCCGAGAAAAACTATTGAAATGGATTTAAGAAAGAGAAAATTTTGTTGTATCTCAGCCTTTCGTTATTTCAAGGAGTAAATTATTTTGTTCTATAACCAACTTCTCTGGTGTGTGACGTAATATACGAGTTTCTCTAGAAGAAGTGAACAAGATTGATGTGTATACAAAAACCAAAAGCTAAAGAAACATACAACATGATACAGGTTAGTCCTCTAAAACTCTAACTTGAGTTCAAACAAAATTTTGGTTGGGCTATAGTTTACTAGAAAAAAAATAATGTCTCAAACTTCAATATTGGAGTTTCAAATTATGACACTAATTAGTCTTCTCTTTTGCAAGTAGAAATAAATGGAGATTAATGGTTACAAAAGCAAACTAGCATTAGATAGGAATTTCCTTGTTACAAGTAATTATTGGATTCAATGTAGATGCAAAAAACTTGAGTATTCAATTTATAAAGTTGCTCTTGTGTTTCACAAGTGGTGGATTATAAATTTGTGTGTCTTGCACTTCAAATCTTTGATGGATTGGGAAAAAAATGGGGCCCTATTTATTAAGGTGGTTTTTTTTGGGTCATGACTTAATGGTCATTATTTTGTAGTGCCACTTAGTTTCTTTAGTGATGTATTTATAAATAAATGCACATGAGTTAGGGTTATTGTGGGTGAGAAATGTTGTATTGTATTGTAAATAGTTGAATTAATACATTAAGTGAGCTTTATTTTGCTAATATTTTTCCCAATAATCCTTGTAAAAAAATTATATACTTCATACATATTACTTGATCTAATAGAAGTCAAACCAATCATGCTTTTGAAAACTGTCACACAAAAAGACCTTTAACAAATATATTTGTATTATGCAAAGGATTAGTTTCAACATCAAATTATGGCTAGTCTTTTCAATGCTATTGCTAATCTAACAACTCAATCCTTTTGCAATGCAATTTTTCCTTAAGATGAAAAAGTGCACTTGTATATATGCATCCTTGAATGATGACATACAAATTTGTGATGATATTTCAAATTATAAAACATGTATTACCAAGAATGAAATGCCATATCACCAAAGTAGACTCTTAAAGAGGAAAAAAATTCTTACAATGGTTGTCCATATTTTACAAATAAAAATGCAAGGATTTTTTTTAACATAAAGGAAAAAAGAATATTAAGTAGAAAACAATTGTAAAGTAAGTTTTCTAGTTTTAAAAAGACTCATGACACACCAGTTTCAAAAAATCAAGATAATCTAAATGGATTGAAAATAGACAATTAACAAGAGAGGAGGAATTTTTTGAACCCCATAGATAGGGCCTAAGCACTTGTTCCCTTGAAGACTGTACATGTGCTGAATATCAAAAGTAGTGTTTTCCTTTATGGTTAAAAAACTAAACCAACAAGAAAAACACCTAAGAAAATAGTAATAATGAAGTTAAAAATTGATGGAATACAGCATCAAGACAACAACAAGAAGCACACCAATAGGGATCAAGAATCTAGAGAGACATTGTAGTTAGCAATGAATAAATCACAAAATCCTTTGCTCAAGCCCCAAACAAGGCAATCTAGATTATTGCTTGTACCAACTTTGATATCATTCCATTGAGAAGTCGATTTAGCCAAAAAGCCAACAACCTATTTTGTTTCCCTTCTAATATAGGTCCACTTAACAGTGCATTGAGACCATGAATGAGGATATTGATGTCTTACATTCACTTAACTACCATTACATTGGAAGTGAAAAAAAGAATTCCTTAAGAAATGATCAACTAGAAATTTAGAGTCAAATTCAAAATAATAGTAGTAAAATATTTTATCTTAGCTTATAAAAGAGCTTGGTGAATTGCCATAGCTATAACTCCCATGCTAGCATTTCTACGATTGTCTTTTGAAGCTCCATCAACCTTAATTTTAACCAAGCTTAGAGAAGAACACTATCATTTAGTAAGTCAGCATGCTTGTATACATGTATCTTTAAATCATGATGCACAAATAGTGATGATATTCCAAATAAAAAAACACATATTACCAGGAATAGAGTGCAATATGATCAAAGTAGACTTTGAAGGAGGAATTTTTCGCTTACAATAGTTCTTATATTTTATAAATAAAAATATAGATATGGATATTTTTTAAATAGAGGTAAAATAAAATATACTAAAACAACTAATTACAAAGTAGGTATGTTAATCTTAAAAATACACATGGTACATCAATTCTAGAAAATTAAAAAAAATGAATTGATTGAAAACAAACAATTATAAAGAGAGGAGAAACCCTCAAAAACCATAGATAAGGAATAAGAAATTGTTCCCCTAAAGATGACACATAGTTTGAATATCAAAAGTAATGATTGTCTTTATGTTCAAAAAAATGGACAAACAAGAAAACCACCTAAACTAAATAGCAATATTAAAGTTAACCATGAGGGAATAAATAAAAACATGAACTAGTGCACCAATAAGAATCAAGAATCTAGAGAGGTATTGTAGTTAGCATTGAAAAAATCACAAGTTTCTTCTCAAGTACCAAATAAAGAAATTCTAATTTTTATTTGTATCAATCTTGATATTATTCCAATTAGAGGTTAATATAACCAAACATTCAATGACCTAATTTTCCTTCCCTTATAGTATGGTTCCACTTAACATCATTGAAACCATGAATGAGGATGTTGATGTCTTTCTTATATTCATTTAGATGGAATTTCTAGAAATGAAAGAAAGACTTGTTGATGTAAATAGGTGTTTTACCTATCTAGGTCCTAGGAGGGAATCTTTCTAGTTAGTATTAGTTGTCACTATATCTTATCTTATCTTTTGGCATTTAACGCTTGTGTCCTAAGTCATTTAATATTCATTGAGGTAGTTGTCTCGTTGTACAAGATTAAGACACATGTCAATATCTTCTATAATCCTATCTCACACCTTGCCTTGATCAACAAGGCATCATATGCACAATCTAATTCAATCTAGCAATCTTGCATCCATAATCATAGCATGATATTTTTTCCATTTCTCTCTTGTGGAATTTATTTTTGTCTTGCAGGTGATCCTGGCATGTTGAAGAGTTCACCATAAACTCCTACATGGTATTAGAGCTTCATTGTTGCAGACTTCTTCATAGATATGAGGGACTAATCTTGGTGTGAAATTTTTGTTGGGTGTGATTAGATGTTTCAAGGACGTCACCATTAAATCCAATGCATTAGAGAAAGTCAAGTTTTCCTTTTGTTTTGTCAAATTTCATCAAGCTTTTTCTAATCTACAAGGGTTTCAAGTTGGGCAAAGGTTCCCAAATCCAAGAGACAATTGAATTTTTGAAGCACTTTGGGCCAAAATTGGCCCTGCTATCGTGTCCAAAAGGCCCAAAAAACCCAAGATCAACTATCAATTCACAAAAATTGAAGCACTTGCCTTGGGCATCGTAGAAATTATTTTATCCAATTTGGTTGTGTAGTGTAGTAAAATGCATAACCTTGCATTTTCACACTCATTTGGGCTCGCCTTGCTTTATTTATCCCTATTTATGTCTTAATTGGTCCTATTTTGCATCCACAAGCCCTATGAATTATATCTTTTTTTTTGCTAATCTCGACATTCTCCAATGGATAAATGATAATTTAATGATTTTGTCTGAGTGTCCTTGATTTTTAGGTCAGGACTAAAATGCCACGTAGGGCCTCTTTGTCCCCCAAAGATCTTGGGACCCTAATGTTGAAAGCACCTAAATAGGTCCCTTTTTGGAGTTTGTGCCTCGAGTTTCATGCCTCGGGACTAAGACACTACCTAGGGCATCTTAGTCCCCCTTGAGGTATTTTTGGGATTTAATTTCAAATTCTGGCGAGATTTAGCCTCCTTTAATTAATGAATTCATATGTTGGCTTGGTGTGGTGTAATTTCAAGATATTAAACATAGAGAAGTATAAATACAAGGCTCCTTCCTCTCATTTTGATAAATAGCAAGATTACAAGCACTCTAAGCATTCAAGCATTCCAGCATTCAAGATCATTTCATCAAGCATTTGGAGCCATCATCAAGATTCAAGCATCATATCAAAGATCTTCTTGCATCATGTGTGTTGTTGTGCTAACATTTGTGATGTAAGGTTTTAATTCAAGCAAGCAATTCAAGTCCATATCTATCAAGCATTCCTTTGATTCAAGATCCATATCCATTGCAACCATTTCACACAAGTTTGCAAACTTTATAACAAGGGTTTGGTGAGTTGTAGCATTGCATGTTGTTCATTCATCATTTCCCTTCATTATTTCATTTCATCTCAATGTTTAATTACCAACAAGGGGTTTGACCAAGGAAAACCCCCATTCACTAACAATCAACAAGTTTTCCCCCTCTTGCATGTTTGTGACTACAGATTTAGGTTGAAGACTTGAAGATCATTTGAAGTGAAAATTTGCAAAGTTGCAAAGTTGCATTGCAAAGTTGTCATCTTCACAAAAACTTACCTAAATGCCAAATCCGGAAGTTTCAAAACCCAAGATTAGAGAAGAAGGAAGTGCATACATCAGGCCTTAGGACCACATTCAGAGATTCCCAAAATTTAGAATGAGACTAAGTCACCACCTAGGGCATCTTAGTCCTCTCGAGGGTATTTTTCAAAGATTCTTCTAGATCTAGTTTCAACATCTGAAGATTCCACATTTGCCTTGAAAAATAGCAACGGGACTAAGACAACAGTAAGGGTGTCTTTATCATCCATAGCACATTTTGACTTCTTTTCATTTCTAGAATCCTTGTCACATTTCCAAACTTCCCAGGTACACATATCCTAACTTGTATAATTTCATCAATTGCATCCCTCATTTAGCTTGCATTACTAGGTTTTGTGAGTTGAATGCTTATTTTTCTTTTTCCAAGCATTTGCTTGGTGGTGAACCCCTAAAAGCTTAAAGAACCCCTCCTAGGTCCTCTTTGTTCAGAATTGACTCACCTTATGAGGTTGATAGTCCAAGATCTCATTTATTCTAATCATATCCAAATTGGAGGTGTGAATGATAAAGGTAATAATTCTATAGCTCCTCCCAACCAAAACTTGCAAATATTTACCAATCCCATGCCCAACCATAATATTTTATTTGTTAACGCTAGTGAAACTAAGCCCGATGTGATGAACGTTGACACATATGATGAAAACATGAGCAATAATGAACAAAATCCTATGGATGATGATGAACAAAATCCTAAGGATGCTAATGACCAAATTCCTATTAATACAATGATAGGAGTGATTGACATCGAGCCTCGTAAACAACAAACCATAATTCCCACTGACATTAATTTCTCTTCAGAAGAAACAATCACACATGCACCTGATGGTCCTCTTTACATAGCCAGTAGAATCAATAACATGCCCACTCCTGGGATTTTAATTGATCTCGTCTGTGAAGAGAATGTGATCACAAAATAACTCTTATATGTGCATGAACTTACTCAAGATAGATATGATAAACCGAAATCATGAATTAAAACACATGATGGTTTTTCTCATGCTACGATGGGCTCGATCACACTCCCTTTACAAGTAGGACCGAAGAGATGAAATGTATCATTTTCTATCACATCTAATTTAGACCAATTTCATGTGAAGTTGGGCTAAAAATGGCTTAGCTCCATGAATGTGGTCCCATCCATTGTCCATAAGTGCTTAAAGTTTCCAGTCGGCAATCAAATATTCACTGTGAACCATAGTGGATTTAGACCTCCGTCTTCCCCTGGAAATTTTTCCTTAGATTATTTTTGGCCTAAGCCCATGGAACCTATAAGACCCCATGAAGACTTCCTTTTCTTATCCTACCAAAATTTCAAATCAAAATGCATAGCCAGATTATCCCTTGATAATTTTCCTCCACCCATGATTAGACCTCCACCCCTTGAAGAAAACAATAGTAAGCCTAAAGCCCTTCCAACAAACCAAGACCCATCCATCAAAAATCCCTTGCCTATTTCCTATAAAAGACCTAGAGAAAACCAAACAAGTCCTAATCCACCTCCTAAGAAAATTTATAAAGAAAAAGAGAAAGTGGTTGAACAACCTTCCATGGTTTCTTTTGTTCTTCCCTCACAAGAAGAAAATGAACCTATGGTTGAAAAACCCGCTCCTACACAAACGCAACTTGAAAATCGTAATAAAAGAAACAAAAATTCTAGAGAGTGTAGGCGTAGACTTCGTGCTATTGATCAAAAGATGAATGAAGAGAACAACATTGAAAATCAAAATCTAAACTTTACAAAAACAATAAACAATGACCCTCCTCTTTTACTAGAACAAACAGATACTACTTCTCCAACACAATAAGGACCAACACCCTCAATGGATATTATCATTCATCCTCTTGTTGTGGTTAACCTAGATGACAATGAGGAAACTACTAAAATTGATGAGGAGGTGCATAATGAGTTGAATCTGCTATTTTCCTCTTCCATGAGCTTAAACGATAACAAATGTGATGATCCTCCTAAACCGAGTGATGCACCACGTGTTGAACCTGGTGATTCTCCTAGTACAACACTTGATGTTGTCCCTCTCACTAGTGATATGCATTCTGCATATACTGAACAAGACCGGGACACAGATGACCTATTGGATGGTTGACTCGCATGTGCTTTACTAGTCTTTCATTTTTTCTTTTTCTTTTGCTTTCCTTTTTGTTTTCTTTTTGCTTTTGATTGCATGTGTGTAATGTGACCCCCATGCTGTTTTCTTTGATGTTTCTCTCTATGTGCATTCCTCTATTTGTACCTTCATTCTTCTATATGTCGTTAGATTTTTTCCTTTTCATTGGTCCTTATCTTTTATTTTCATTTTCATTTTTGTCTTGTGTTTTCCTTTTGGGGATGATATAAGGCGTCGAGAAACCTTATGTCTCTTCCATGTTGACCCAAAATAGTTTTCATTATCTTTGCTTTCTTTTCATTTTTGTCTTGTGTTTTATTTTTGGGGATGACGCAAGGCATCGAAAAACCCTATGTCTCTTCCATGTTGACCCAAAAGATTTTTTGTTATCTTTGATTTCTTTCCATTTTTGTCTTATGCTTTCCTTTTGGGGGTGACACAAGGCTTTGAGACACCCTATGTCTCTTCCATGTTGACCAAAAATATTTTTCATTATCTTTGCTTTCTTTTCATTTTTGTCTTGTGTTTTCCTTTTGGGGATGATGCAAGGCATCGAGACACCCCATGTCTCTTTCATGTTGACTCAAAAGGATTTTCTTTGTTTTTGCTCTCTTTGTGTCATTCTTCCAGTTCTATGTGTATTTGGGGAATGATGACAATTCCAAGCTCTCTGATATCATTGCAACAAAGATAAATACTGACCCCAAATCCATAGATCCCCTATGTGTTTATAGGGGGAAAACCCTCTTTTTCTTTTTCTTTTTCATTTTTGGCTACTTTAAATTAATTGCTCACAGCATGGTGTTAGCAATTTCTTTAAAGTGGGGGCATACATTGGCATTATTTTACTTGTATTTGTTTTCATGTTCCTTGTGTGATTTTCTTTCTTGTGATGCGTTTTTCCTCTTGGTGGTGTCATAGGGTTTGATTTCCTCTGAGACTGTGATATTTCCTTGTCCTCTCTTGGAAACATTAGATATAGTGTTCCCTAGGATGAGACCTTGCACTTGTCCTCTCTTGGAAACAAGATGAGACCTTTTTCACTTGTCCTCTCTTGGAAACATTGGGTACAATGTTCACTAGGATGAGACCTTGTATTTATTGTCTCTTGGAGACATTAAGCACAATGTCCCCTAAGATTAAGACCTCGCATGAACTAATCAAAATCCCTTTGAACATCCCTCTTTCTTGTTGCATTTTCTTTTTGTACCTTATTAAAGTCATGGAGGTATGGCTTTGATATGGTTCCTTGGGGTTCACCTAGTGAACAACTAGCTTCACTAGCCCTTGTGAGCGTGCATTTTCTTTTTGTACCTTATTAAAGTCATGGAGGTGTGGCTTTGATATGGTCCCTTGGGGCTCACCCAGTGAACAACTAGCTTCACTAGCCCTTGTGAGCATGCATTTTCTTCTTTTGTCCTTATTAAAGTCATGGGGGTATGGCTTTGATATGGACCTCTTGGGGCTCACCTAGTGGACAACTAGCTTCACTAGCCCTTGTGAGCATGCACTTTGTTTGCATAGTGGATAGTGCATTCCACTTGTAAACCTCTCTTGGAAAAACAGCCTAGACCAGGTCCACAACACGTTGGACAACCAGTCAAAGCTTGATCCGTTGCATTTTTTCTTTTTCTTTTTTTTCTTTGATGGTGTATGTTTGTGATCTGGTTATGGCTTCATATATCATCCACAAGCGAGTTCCTTTGTGATTATGTTGGTTTTCCGTAGGATCTTGATCCTAGGGGCTTGGCCACCCTCTTGATTATTCTCATCCTATCTTACTAGCATTTGTACATTGGAACCCCTCTTGATTGTGTGGTTGGCTACTTTAGTGTGCTCCAAGTTTGAAGCAAGTTCCTCCTCTCACTAAAGTGGGGGCTAAATGTAGTGTAGTAAAATGCATACCCTTGCATTTTCACACTCATTCGGGCCCACCTTGCTTTATTTATCCCTATTTATGTCTTAATTGGTCCTATTTTGCATCCACAAGCCCTATGAATTATATCTTTTTCTAGCTAATCCCGACATTCTCCAATGGATAAATGATAATTTAATGATTTTGTCTAAGTGTCCGTGATTTTTGGGTCGGGACTAAATGCCACCTAGGGCGTCTTTGTCCCCCAAAGGTCTTGGGACCTTGATGTTGAAAGCACCTAAATAGGTCACTTTTTGGAGTCTATGCCCCAAGTTTCATGCCTTGGGACTAAGACGCCACCTAGGGCGTCTTAGTCCCCCTTGAGGTATTTTTTAGGATTTAATTTCAAATTCTGGTAGGATTTAGCCTCCCTTAATTAATGAATTCATATGTTGGCTTGGTGTGGTGTAATTTCAAGATATTAAGCACAGATAAGTATAAATACAAAGTTCCTTCCTCTCATTTTCATATATAGCAATATTGCAAGCACTCTAAGCATTCAAGCAATTCAACATTCAAGAGCATTTCATCAAGAATTTGGAGCCATCATCAAGATTCAAGCATCATATCAAAGATCTTCTTGCATCATTTGTGGTGTTGTGCTAACATTTGTGATGTATGGTTTTGATTCAAGCAAGCAATTCAAGTCCATATCTATCAAGCATTCCTTTGATTCAAGATCCATATCCATTGTAGCCATTTCACACAAGTTTGTAGACTTTATAACAAGGGTTTGGTGAGTTGTAGCATTACATGTCATTCATTCATCATTTCCCTTCATTGTTTCATTTCATCTCAAGGTTTAATTACCAACAAGGGGCTTGACCAAGGCAAACCCCCATTCACTAACAATCAACAAGTTTTTACCCTCTTACATGTTTGTGATTGCAGATTTAGGTTGAAGACTTGAAGATCATTTGAAAGTGCAAAGTTGTCATCTTCACAAAACTCACCTAAAGGCCAAATCCAAAGTTTCAAAACCCGATATCAGAGAAGAAGGAAGTACAAACATCAATCCTCAGGACCACATTTAGAGATTCCCAAAATTCAAAATGAGACTAAGTCACCATCTAGGGCGTCTTAGTCCTGCCGAGGGTATATTTTAGAGATTCTTCCAGATTCGGTTCCGGCATCCGAAGATTCCACATCTTCCTCAAAAAACTAAACAACAGTAAGGGTGTATTTGTCCTCCATAACACATTTTGATAGCTTCTTTGCATTTCTAGAATCCTTGTCACATTTCCAAACTTCCCAGGTACACATATCCTAATTTTTTTGTTGCATAATTTCATCATTTGCATCCCTCATTTATCTTGCATTACTAGGTTTTGTGAGTTGAATGCTTATTTGTCTTTTTCCAAGCATTTGCTTGGTGGTGAACCCCTAAAAGCTTAAAGAATCCCCTCCTAGGTCACTCCTTGTTAAGAATTGACTCACCTTGTGAGGTTGATAGTCAATCCAATTAGGACTCCTAGGACATTATTGAATGATAGTTGGAGAAGGGTGATATTCCACACCATTTTCCACATTAATTAGGTTGTACCATTGACCATACACTCGTATGGTCATATGGCAGAAAAATTGTACAGGTGTAGGTGTGGGCAAAGAAAAAATTCACAAGGTGAAAAATTTTAATTTCAGTTTTAATAAATTATTTTTTTGAAATTTTAATTTAAAAATAAATAAAATATATAAGTCGGGTTTTTCGAGTACAATCCATAAAGTATAGTCTGCATACATGTACTCTATAGGTACCCTGTGGTACCTTCATGTTCTCCATGTTGTGCCACATGGTGGGGGGGAGCCTTGCTATCTACTACAGGTGATCAGACCACCCGCTTGACGACAACCAATAAAAGTAAAAACCAGGGGCCCATTTTTTGCATAGAATATATCGACAAAAAAGATTCCCCAGCAGAAGCATCATTTTGAGCATATTTCGACCAAAGAATATTTCAACAAAGAAGGAGCATATTCCATTGTGATGAGTGGTAGATTGTTAAATTTAACTTTGCCAACTGCTAATTTCAACACTATGTCAATAGTGACATCAACACTCAATTGAATTTTTTGACCCCCTCTCCATTGCAAGTTTTGATTTCATAGTCCTTTGGAGACCCATAACTTGGTCATACAGACTCCTTTTCTCAAGAATCTTTTTCTTATTTAGGGTATAATTTTGTGCTCTTTGCAGTGGTACAATTGGTTTTTGATTTTGGTGCCTATTTTTTCTATAAATTATAGATTATCACAGGTGTTTATGAACCGCTCTCATTTTGAGAACTTTCGGGGCTCCATTATTGCTCCTAAAATAACATTTTTGGCTGATTTTTTTTGAAAGTGCATAATTTTTCGTGCACTTTCTAGTGGTGTGATCAGATTGATCTCATCTTATGTAAAAAATTGGTTTGTTCTTGTGGCCAAATTTGGCATATGTGTGCACTAAGATCAAGTTCACTTCATTTTTTTTGGCAAGTGGCACCTATAATCACACCAAATATAAAGTGCCATAATCATATATTGTTGTGGGGATTTCATGGTTGAGTAAGTTTGGAGGGTAATCTTATGCTTTTGTTGGCTTGTGTCTCTTGATTGGTCTATTGAGTGACTAAAGTTGAGGAGTTTAACATGGGTATCAAAAGGCATCCTATTGTAATCAAGTTGAATATATGGAACTTTAAGTCTTGGTGAGATGGAATCCTAACACATTGTAGGTGGCTTAATCTTTTTCCATATCGCTATGGATTAGTTCCTAAACCCTCATCTACATGGAAGAGAGTTGTGTGGGACATAAGAACAAAACATATCCTGGGAGTAATTGGTTGTAGTTATGATATTGACACACAAATGGCCACTAATGGTATTGATATCCCTTGTGACCTTATGACCAAACTTTGGGAGATGTATGGAGACTCGAATGAGCCTCCATTACTAGAGGATCATGTTATGGATTGTCTTGTTCCACTTGATAAGTTTCAACCAATTGATGATAAAACAATTATTGTGCTTGCTCTTTGGGAAAGGTATAGTTGTTTTGAAGACATGGAACCTTCTCCTTCTCCTCATACCGAGACTTCTATTGATACTTTTGTTACACCACAATTGTGTAATGGCTATTTACTATTAATATGTAGGGTAAATATGAATGTAATGTGAATTTTGGAAACAAATAAATTGTGCTTGTACTTTGTTATCAATGTGTTATATGTGAATGTTATCTCACTTGATGTTATCTCATGGAAAAGCACTACATATATGTGAATGAATGGTTATTGAATTGATATTCTAACTTTGGAGATGTTTTACGTATACTGCATATGATATGAACAATTGACTATCGTGTGCATGTGTTAGTGGTTGTAGGTATATGTTCAATTCTTCTAGGCAGAGGGGAAGTATCACTCGAGAGAAGATCTTGGTCGGGTAACTAGTAAAAAAACTATCTAAGCATATACACACACCATAGTAGAATAATTGAGTTGAGTCAGTTTGTGGGAAGAGGGTAAGTCATCCTTAGTTGATGTGTTTGCATAAGTAAAAGTCTTGATTACTACTGAAATGCATTATTGGTGATGTTTATCTATTTGAGCTTTAGAGTTCTTTCTTGTACCATTACAATTATATTGATAAGAAGAATGTACGTGGAGAATGTGTATATATATGCACATATATGTCAATGGGATCTAACATGTATATGCACATGTATAGATGTACCACACACAAATGTTTATCAATAAAATGGTAATTGTGAATAAGGCTATATGTGAATTGAATGTGAACATATATATATGTATAGTATATACACATCCATATGTATATATGTATATATGTATCGATACATGCATACATTGGCAAATGGACATGCCCATACGAATGTATCAATATAGTTATATATGCGTATACGTGTACATAGAAGCATACACTTATATACATACATATATATGTATGTATACAATTGATATATTGTGTTTATTATGTGAATACTATCTTCCATATACTTATTTGTATATCAAAGGTATACTTGCTTGGTGGCGAAAGGTATATATATAAATATATATTAACATATATATATGAATAAACATATACATATATACACATATATATTGGTATTAATATATATATGTGTATATGTAGTATTATATATATTAATATATATTTAATATATTAACCATTGCTTGGGAATCTACTATCATTTACCATGACAAAGGGCTATTATTAGAGGTCGATTATAAGTTGCTTATGACTGTGTTTTGAGAAGCCAAGTTTTACTCTTGCTGACACGTTTTATGGAACCCATATTTCATTATAGCTTGTTGCATTATGTCGATGCATGGTGTAGACTTAGTTGAAGCCTATTGTAAGAACATCTTTGACTTGGTAAAACTTAAAGTGCCATGTCTTTGAGCTTCAACCAACATTTGTTAAGACGTGAGTAACTAGTCGATGACTTTGTCAAAGTGAATAAATATCTGAATCAACTCACACCCAGACTAAGTCGATGAAAGCATGGTGTCGCAAATTGGTTATTGACTGTTTCTAATTGAATGGAAACAGTGCCAACTTTGAGAATAGTGTGGAGGCTTTGGTGCCACCTTTGATTCCTTATGCCTGTAGATGTCCATTGTTGGAGATAATTTGAATTATCCATGTGCAAATTTGAATAAGTATCTATTTGATGTCAATCAAGCAAGGTCAATTTGTAGATTTTTTTGTTGAGTATGAGCTTACATATTCGCCACCTTTTTGTCGAGATAAATGTGTTGATGTGCATTCTTTTTGCTGTCAGAACTCATGCCTAAACTATAGGCTGAGTAGTTACCAAATAGTTGTATAAATAGTGGTGCTTGATCATTTGTTGAGGATGCATTCTTGCAAGCATTTTTACTCTGCATTATTTTCAACTTTTACTCTATTTAATTTGAGAGAGAGAGAGAGAGTTTAGTTTATTGGAAATGAGTGGATTTGAGTGAAGTAATCTATCAACTTGAGTGTTAGAGGTTCATTGTGAAGCTATTATCAAGCTTGTTATTGTTGGAGAAGCTGCATTGTTGTCATTTGATGGGATAAGTGATGACAAGCATGAGGATATTCTTCTTGTTATTTTATTTATGAATGAATTATTCTCCATGTATGCTTGAATTGTCTTTTACGAGTACTTGCATTTAGGGAATCTAGAATGTCTTGGAAAAGGAAATAGAAACTTTTTTTTTTATGATGTGCTTGTATGTACTCCATAATAGGAGGTTGGTGTTTATCATAGGTATTATATACTATATATGATAAAACTAGAGTGGCATATGAGTTACTCTTAGCTAGGTTATTGATTTAACTAGAGTAGCTTGAGTTTTACTCCTAGGATTGATTATCCAGTATGGGAGGGAACTTGTGTACTTAATTTTTAAGTAGGTTTATTCCAAGTATGTAAAATGGTGATAGGTTATCTCTAGGGTGATAGATTATCCATTGAAGGAAATACATATGCGTAGTTTAAGATGGCCTTAAGTCAAATCAGCCCTTAGTAGTGTATGTGATAGATGACCTTCATTCGGATTACTGTTTGAGAACACTTTGGCCAAAGTAGTGTGACTGCCACTGGCTCCACTATCAGTTCATTGTGATCCATTATTACATGCTAGTTCCAGATTGTGGGATTACAAGTTCTAGTTATGTATAAGGACGCAACACTATGCTCAGTTGGTTGTCATTATTCGGTTACTCTACCAATCTCTTCATCGAAGGGAAGGGCCATCTATTGAATGATAGATGTGAAAGGGGTCACATAAGAGTCTGTGGTTGGAAGAAAAGCACTTGAGTGATGCTTCTCCTCAACAACAGGTGACAAAAGAACCAAGATTTGAAAGGAAGGATCTCGTATCATCTTTAAGCTATTTTTTTCCAAAGCTCATTGAGCTATGTATGTAAATGTATGCATTCTTGTCATATTGTAAATTATGAAATTATTGTAATGAAATGGAATCCTTATTGTATTATGTTATGCATCTTTGTTCATATATTCTCAATAAAGAAAATAATTTTTTTTATTGCAATGGCTTGTTACATAGTTTATTTACTCGCAAGGTGAAAACTTAGGATTTTTTACTTCATTGAAGGGTTAGTGTGTTACAACTGCATTTTCTATGGCTCCTAATATAAATTTAGAGGGTTCATCTTCTTCATTCTATGAGTCAACATCTTGAGGCTGAGAACTCTTGTAATCCAACTTTGGAAAAAACATATAGTGTTCTTACTTTATCATATGTTGAGGATGCAATGGGGAATGATAAGCGTAATCGAATGGCATGCACTAATATCTCATCTCCTTCATCTACTATTGTACCTAATGATGCTTGTGAATCCACAGTTTTTGCTCCTTATGAGTCAGTGCAACAAGACATACATCGTCTTCCAAAGATGGCTAGTTGGGATGAATACTTGATAGACATTGCTGGTTTATTTTGTGAGTCTCTCATTTCAGATTTGGGAGACATGATTGATTGCATTCATCTTCTCTTTTATGGAGATGATCCTTTAATTATTGTGATGGAATACTCTAACCCTCTTGTTCATTCTCCACATGATCATCCTTTGCAGTTTGACATGAGTGTGGATTCTTTTGGAAAAAATTTGAAGGAGACTTCTTTACCTTCAAAGGATGCATCCTTGTCTTTGGATTGTGTTCTACAATAATTTCTAGGAGATTATGTACTATCTCTTTGATAGTGTGGCCTAGAATGCATGTTTGGAGTGTGACACCTTTCAACATCAACATGGAGATGCTTGAGGATTCTTTAGAGACATCACAAATCATCCTTCTTCCCACATCTTCCTTTCAAGAATGGGAAGACATACTACATACCATCTTGGTTTTGTTTCTTCCCAAGGGGAGGAACGTTGTTCGACACTCTTGGATCATCTTCAACATTCATTGTTGGGCATCTACCATTGTTGCAAGAGACACTACATTAAGGGGGGTTGCATGGTCTCTCTTCTTCTCTCTTATTGGGGGTGGGGATATTTTTCCTTGCATGGGGTATTTTCCTTCTCATGCATCATTGAGAGCATCTTATTTTTATCTCTTTTAGGGAGGAGTTTTGTCCCACTGGGATTTCTCCTTTTCTCTGTTTGTGAGAGATTATTTTTGCATATATACATGGGAACCTAACATGGCTTCATATCTAGGACCCATATTTGTGTCATTTGCATAATTATTACTCCCTAAGTTATACTTAAGAGGGATGTTGGTGTAAATAGGTGTTTTGCCTATATAGGTCCTATTTACATGTTAAGTCCACTTAGGTCCTAGGAGGGAATCTTTCTAGTTGGTGTTAGTTGTCACTAGATCTTATCTTATCTTTTGGTATTTAATGCTTGTGTCTTAAGTCATTTAATATTTGTTGAGGTAGTTTTCTCATTGTACAGGATTAAGACACATGTCAAGATCTTGTATAATCCTATATCACAACTTGCCTTTATAAGCAAGGTATCATATGTACAATCTAATTCTATTTGGAAATCTTGCATCAATAATCATAGCATGATATTTTTTTCCATTTCTCTCTTGTGGAAGTTATTTTTGTCTTGCAGGTGATCTTGAGTTGTTGAGTAGTTCACCATAAACTCCTACAAGACTACCTTAAAAAATGATCAACCAAAATTTTAAATTAAGGTTATAGAATAATATCAATAAAATGCTTTAGCTTATCTTCTAAAATAGCTTGGAAAATGGTCATAACCTCAACAAAATTATTAGAAACAAGACCCAATTACCTACAAACTAGAACTCAACCTTGCCATTATAGTTTTGGAAAACACCTCCCATGTCACCATTTCCAAGATTGTCTTTTGAAACCAGGTATCAACATTAATTTTAACCTAGCCTTGTTAGTAAGTTGATATTCTTGTATATATGAGCCTTGAATAATGATGTACAAATTACTGATGATATTTTAAATTAAAAAATACATATTACCAAGAACAAAATGCCATATGACCCAACTAGACTTTGAAGGAGAAATATTTTATTAAAATTATTGTCTTATACTTTACAAATAAAAATATAGTTATGGATTTTTTTAATATAAAAGAAAAAATTAAATAAAAAACTAATCACAAAGTAGGTCTACCAGTCTTAAAAAGACTCATGACACACTAGTTTTAGAAAATCTAGAAAAATCTAAATAGATCAAAAATAGATAATCAACAAGAGGGGAGGAACCCTCCAAACCCTATAGATAGGGCATAAGCACTTATTCCCCTAAAGATCACACATGGTTTGAATATCAAAAGTAATGTTTGTCTTTATGTTTAAAAAATGGGCCAATAGGAAAACCACCTAAAGCAAATAGTAATAATAAAGTTAATCATGAGGGAAAAAATAGAAACATGAACCAACACACTAACAAGAATCAAGAATCTAGAGAGACACTATAGTCAGCATTGGCAAAATTACAAGGCTCTTTTCAAGTCCCAAATAGGGAAATTTTAATTATTTCTTGCATCGATCTTGATATCATTTCAATTGGAAGTTGATTTAGCCAAAAAATTGACAACCTAATTTCTTTCCCTTGTAGTATGGTTCCAATTAACAACATTGAAACCACAAATGAGGATGTTGATATCTTTTTTATATTCATTAAGTTGTCATTTTTGGAAGTGAGAGGAAGACTTCCTTAAGAAATGATCAACCAAAATTTTAGAGTTAGATTCCAAAATAATATCAATTAAATATTTTAGATTAGCTTCTAAAAGATCTTGACAAATGACCAAAGTCTCAAAAATATTATTACAAGAAACACCTAGACTATCTATAAATTAGAACTTAATGATGCAGTATAGGGGTTACAACCTTCCCACAATGTCAATCAAATGAGTTTCAACCAAATTTCAAAGAAAAGTCACTTGATCTCATCAAATTTCACCCTTAGCTATACTTTTCCTTGTAGCCAATGCAACCGAGTTTAAGGGATTCTTCAACCCAACTTTCCAAAACACCACACAAAAAAAATAGTGAATCAAACACCCTTTTCAGAGTTACACAACATATGTGAAAACTACCCTTGACTCCTTTGGACCAAATTTGAGAACCAATAGTATACCCTTGTCCCATGCTAGTGAATTAGCCCTCTTTTACAAAGAGAGTTCCTTTTAAACACTTGATAAGAAAACCCCAAACAGTCTTGATTTGTGTCATAAAAAAAAAAATTCTAAGATTATTCTGCACCTATAGGTCCTTTAGCACGTTGTCCCATGAAACCCTCCATTTAACATGCAAATGCATAGGGTTTATTGAAAACCATACATCCAAGGCTTAAATAATTCAAAGAATGCTTCAAACATCTGTCAAAACATTTGCACAAACTCCAAAACCACTCACAAGACCAATTCATTCATCAATTTATCAAAACCCTATCATGGTTCCTCATTTTCATGGTAAAATAACCCTGCCCAACCCCAGGGAATCACACCATCATTAATTTATCAACTCTCTTTGCTTCCTAATGCATCAAAACATCTATCCTAGCATATTACAAGAAAATACACTGATCCACAAGGTTAAACAATAGGTGGATTGGTCAATACATTAAGGTTTCCCTTCCAAACCCTTAACCCAACAAAAATAGGGCAATCATTGTGTTTTGCTGATTTCTCACACAAAAAAATGAATTAAACCTCCAAATCAAATGAAAAAGTGAGTAAACACATAAAAATTACAATCACTGAAGTTGTTAAGCCATGTCACACCTTTACGGATCAATACAGTCACAAGAAACTCAGGAAAAACAGGAAAATAAGTTTTATGTGTTGAAACTCAACTGAAATTCTTCAAAATCTAATGAACAACCTTTACAAACCACATGGGGAAGTATTTTTATATTATTCCCAACTCAAAAATACCTACCAACCGTGCTTAACCACTTTTCAAACCTTAAAGACTCATTACATTCATAAATGGCAATTTTGACAACTTTTAAATGTCAATAATTGCAATTTTTAAACATCTTTTACATTTTTCAATTAAGTGACCTCCCAAGTCCTAAAGAACATTACAAATGGTCTTATTAGACCTTATTTATGGTGAAACATCAAAAAAAACACCATACTATCTAAATGACTCCCTAAATTCCCTTCAAAACTTCAACCTTTCACAAGGTGTAGGTGCCCCTGCACCACTTAACCTTGCCACTATGGTCATGACAAACACCTCCTATACCATATTTTTTAAGATTGTATTTTGAAGTTACATAAACACTAATCTTAACCAATATTGGAGGATGAAATTCTCATTTAGTAAGTTGAAATTCTAGAGGGTTATTATTAGAAGAGGTAGAAGAGGGAGAAACCAAATGAATACCTAGTCTCATTAGAACTCATAATTCCCACCAAGAACTCACTTGATAATCATGAATCCAAACATAATATGTGTTTTCCATATTATCTATAATTCCACTCCAAAATTGACTAATATTCCTAGTTGTACCATTGAAAATTCACTAATTGCATTCGCACCAAATATTCTAGTAAATTAGACCAGGACTAATACCATGCAATAGATTAAGGGGTTTTAGCTTCAAAGAGGTTCATGGCTGATTCATACATATGGATAGCTAGAAAAAATTGTGTTCTCCAAATTTCCATTGTGCAAACCCAATAAATGTATATAGTGTCACTTCATTGAAAATAAGTCCAACACACAAAAACAATAAGCCACTTGGAAAAGAGTATAAAAATTATTTTCACAATCAATTTTCAAATTCATATGTTAGGAAAGGATGTTCTACAATGCACAACACAACACCAGATATATATGGAAAACCCCACAAGGGAAAACCACATTGAGAAAAGATGCTAGGAGCTATTGTCCTAATCCAGCCTGACAATATGAAAAACATTTACAACTTTGTTTTAGGGCTATAACTCAAGGAAGCTACAACTCCTTGATCTAAGCACACACTTAGAAATGATTACAAAATGACAACCCTTCCATTGTTTGAAAGTGATAATTAAACTCACTCTCTTTTGGTGATTTGAATTCTTTTTTACAAACTCTTCAAATTTCTTCTCAGTTGCCTACAAGATCATTGCCTTCAACAATTAAGAAGTTATTGCCTTTGGCTCAGTACCTCCAGCAAACAATTAAGCACACTTCTTCACATGCCTTCTGTCACAGGGATATGACCAAAATGAAACCATATAGGATCTACCACAACTACTCTTTCTCTTTCAATCACTTCCTCAATCATCATCATACTGCACCCAAGATCAACTAGGTTTGAAAATTTATACATGATATTTAGATTGATTGCATTTCACATGTTGACCTACAAAAAAATATTACATCTGTAAGTCGGCTAGGGATTAAAAAACAATATGAAATGTGTAGAGGGAAAGACCCAAAAGACCACACACAACAATAGGAAGAGGAAACTTCCCTATGAATCCCAACACGTGCTTAACTTGGTCCCAAAATAGTCTTCACATCTTTGATCTTCTATAAACATCATCTATACACTTTTCAAATACAAATTAGGTTGGCCATAAACAAGAAAACATGTAACATGTAGCATGTCGACCATCACATCCTTTGGTGGTACAAAAGAATGATAAAAAAATATTTTCATTTCTTTTGGTGATGAGTCAACATGACCAATACAACACCTTCAATCACTCCTTAAGCTTTGCATAATCTTGAACTTGTGGTGCACACCATCAACATACCTTAGTCGACCTTAACAAAAGCATAATCCAACAAAACATTCATTCTAGATCACATTTTGTACCAAAGAATCCAAACACCACTTTGTGGAACATCAACAAGCATCACATGATATTCAAGAACACTCTCATACATCCCTTTCACAACTTCATGCAGTAACAAGCTGGTACAAGCCAATAACATTGAAACCAGTCTCCATACAACATAGTCTGGTACACTGCCATCTCTAACTTTCTTTACGGGAGGATTATTCACATGAAAATTTGGATATAACACCTTCACATCTCAATGAACTTTAACTTCTTATCCACACAACCATATCTTCAAATGCGGAGATATGCAAAGCCAACCTTTAGACCTTTGAGAACAACCTCATAGAACCAACACAATCTTCAATCTGCCACTCACAAAAACACCTTTTCAACAACATAAATAATTTGAAACATGGATCACACATGCCTTGACACAACAAAAAGCTATCATCCAAACCACAGGAGAAAAACATCATCAGTGGAGAAATGCGAGGAATTTCTCAGACTTTGGAAACCAAACAACTAGGCTGCAACACTCTTCGTATAACTTTTTACATCAATGACAACCACACTACAATATAATTGATTGAGGAAATTGAAGACTCTAGGAGAACATGTAAGGTTTTAAAAGAAATAAACAATACATTCATAGCCCTAATCCCAAAAATGGAGAAACCAAGGTGGCTGCAAAAATTGAAGAAGATCCTACTAGATATAATATCAAAGGATCAAACAGGCTTTGTACCAGGGAGATCTAATATTGGATGGGGTTATCATAGCCAAAGAAGCAATCCATTAAATGCAAAAATTAAAGAGACAAAACATGTTGATAAATTTAGACATCAAAAAAGCCTATAAAAAGGTTGATTGGTGATTTCTATTCAAGGTGATAGAGGCATTTGGGTTCCATAAATGTTGGTTGGAATGGATTTTCAATTGTATAGCCAGCCCAAGATATTTAATCCTCATTAATATATGGGTCCCCAGAAGGTTACTTTGGGGCATCAAGAGGGCTAAGGCAGGGTGACCCTTTATCCCCCTTCTTATTCATCATCATGGCAAAGGCCGTAGGAATATCTTTGAGCAAAGATTCTATTGAAGGAAAGGTAGAAGGAATTGAAATAACCAGGGGTCTACCAACAATAACACATCAAAAATTTGTTGATGACACAATGCTATTTGGAGTAGCTCAGGTTAAGGAAGCTCAAAATTTTAAGAAGATATTGGATAACTATATGGTTGCCTTTGGTCAAGAAGTAAGCAATGAAAAAATCAGAAGTCTTCTTCTTCTTCACTAATCAAAGAATTGAAAATAATATTTTGAGTTAAATTTTAAAAAAGGAAACCTCCCAAGTAAGTATTTAGGCCTTCCATTGGTCGTAGGGAAGCAATCAAACAAACTCTAGGATTTGTTGGTCACTAAGGTGGAAAACAAAATCCAACCTCATGGAAAGATAGATGGCTCTCCTTGACAAGAAGGATAAGAATGTTAAAGACTGTGATAGCTGCTCTATCGATATATATGATGTCATGCGTCCTCTACTGATTGGAGCAAGTTAGAGAATAAATTAGAAAATGAAAATATTTCTTTTGGCAAGGGAATTTGGAGTAGAAAATATATCCTCTCATTAGTTGGGATAAAGTTTACAAATCAAAAGGTTTTGATGGTGTGGGGTTGAAGAGCTTACTCTTGCAAAATAAAGCAATAAGTGAAAAACTAGTGTGGAAGATGTATGCAAATCAAAACCTAAAATGGGTCAAGATCATGAAAGAAAAGTATTTGGATGAAGGGGAAACAAGCATCTTCACTTCAAGGTCAATCCCATCAAGATCAAGAATTTAGAATTTTCTGAGAAGCTATCGTGATCTAATAGTGGATACTTTATCTTGGACATAAAGGATGGAAGGACTGCACTTTTTTGGGAAGACTCTTGGGTGGTTGCTCAAGTTTGGTGAGGATAATGGAATTGGATCAAGTGGAGGCTATCAAAAAGTAAGTTTGGGGTTTTCATGTGAGATATTACCTTCAAGTCTCCTTTGCTAATGATTGCATTCAATGGCAGTGGAAAAATGTGAGAACATTAGGCCTATCCAATGAGCTAGTAGAAGTTTATGAAGCTACAATTAAGAACCAGTTGGTATTTATTAGGGATGGTAATGACAATTTAAGGTGGCATAGATCAATGATGAGATACTACAATGATAAGGATGGATACACATTATTGATGAAAGATCTTGAAGTTTCATCTTGGATCCCAGTAAAGTTATGTTGGAATAAAAATTATCTTACTAAGGAAAGCTCATTTGTGTGGGAAATGGTTCAAAATAGGCTATTGATTGTAGATATACTTGCAAAGATGGGATACCATGTATTTTCAAGGCGTGCACTTTGCAAACATGAAGAGGAGACTAGGAATCATCTTCTTTTGAGTTTCCCTTTTACTCAAGAATGTTGGCAATGGTTGTGTGCAAAATTAACTTGGAAAAATGCTCTTCCCAGAGACATCCTAAGTTTATTTTAGGCATGGCTATTGTTAAATAAGTCAACAATGTTCTCAAATTTGTAGGTTATTAGCCCATCCTTACTAGTATGGGAATTCTAGAAGGAGAGGAATAGAAGAATCTTTCAAGAAAAGGAGATTTCCATCCCTTCGTTGTTGAATAAGCTGGAGACAGCTATTGTGGAAGTGGTGAATTGCAGGACAAGAGACCAAATTTTGAAGAATGTAAACTTTACAGAATGGGATGCCTCAATGAGGAAGGCATGTCATGGCCTAAATCTTCTCCCCTTCTTAGGGGAAGGGGGAAAAGGTCTCAATATTTGAGAAGAAAAACTATGTGGTAGGCTCTAGACCTTGGTTGTCATAAATTAAATTTTGGCAGGGCTACACAAGGGAATCATGGCTCTTCGAGTGTTGGGTGTATCATAAGAGATTGGTGTGGTAGGGCGGTTGGAAAATTGGCGACATCACTCCCAAATCACACCAATAATGTTGTTGAATTGCAAGCCTTAATTCTTGGCCTCAATCTATGTCATGAGTTAAAGTTATAAAATGTGGCAATTGAGGGGGGTTCCACTCTGGTAGTAAATGCTTCAAGATCAGGTCAAGTTCAAAACTAGAAACTTTAGGCCATGCTAGAGGTGGCATCCAATCTTGTGAAAGGATTCAAAAGTTGCATGATAATTCATACTTATAAGGAGTGCAATAAGGAGGTTGATGAGCTAGCAAATAGGGGTGCGGATGGCTAAGTAGTGAAGGAAATTCAGCCAATCAATTTAGCATATCATAATTGAGTTGGATTGTAGGGAAATATCGGTCATCTTAACAATAAAACATCCAAGATCAGTAGTGCCTTTAGTAATTTTTATTTCATCAGATTACCTAAAAGACACAAACTACTATGCCATAAAGCAGAACCAGACATAGCTCATTTCCCACATTAATCCTTTTGAGAGAAACTCATGCAAAACAACCAGTTTCAACAACACCATTAAAAAAATTCAGTAATAGAACCAACAAACATGAAAGATGAAACAAAATATATGAACACATAGATATACGTGGGGAAAACCCTTACGAATTAAAACCCCACACTCAAAAAACCTAGATCGCCATTGTATTATTCAACAACAAAATACAATTACAATACAATATTAGGCTCATGGCCTTTACAAAGTTTACATCTTGTTTCATTCTGGAGAATATCTGGCAACATAACCCATCGTGACCACCTCTCTCAGTGAGAGACATATGTTTTGGCTACACAACCACACGACTCGACCACTAGGCTCTTAGCCTTTATGTCGCACAGCTTCTTGACCTTCGCCTTCTAAAAGAATCATCTCTCTCGGCTTCCCATCCTCTCGGCCAATCCGACAATGCCCACAATGGCATTCACGTTCTACTCATAATCATTGCAGGAAAGCCTAACTGCAACAGATGAACAACCACGAGCAACTTAACCATCACAAACATGCAACCAATCACCGCTTTCTAGCTAATCATCAATGGGTCCCACTGAGACATTCTACATAGGTCACTGAGTCAGCCATCGTCATATCGGGGGGACACCAATTTGTTTCTCACTGATACAGGGAAGTCTTGCCGAAGTTCACATTGCATCTTCATGTTTATCGGGTCATCAATGAGACAAGATCAAGAGTCCTACTGAAATCCATGAGTCCCATTGATGAGAGATATCGGTCCATCGAGACGACCACCTTCGAAGTCCTGCCGATGAAGCACTATCCCAGCGACACGAGCCTTCAGTACGTTCACTACTCCATCATTCCATTGATGAGACCTAACATGAAGTACTAGTGATACCACTAAGTCACACCAATGTTCACCGAGCACATGGGCCCACATGCCACTTGTCCTCCACGTCATCATCACTTGTCGACCTTCATCACGATCCACCATCCCAAGTGGTCCCCACATCCATCGGCATCCAAGTCGCTATATTACTGGAAAACCAAACTTCAAAACCTCATGTCCAAGGTTGTGAAGTTCTCAAAACCCGTGACACGCCGATAACAAAGGAAGTAGCCTTCGATTCATAGTCGCTAAGTCGAGAGGTTATGAAAATTTAGAACCCCATGACTTTAGTTAGATATATTTTAAAAAATAGTGACTTAACTCAGGCCGATAAAGGAGGAAATCATAGCAACTCTAGGAAGTCGATCAAGCCAGTAAAATTGAGTCACATTTCTGAACATTCTCCCACTTGATGAAGAACTTACTGGCTCCTTCCAAAGCAAACTCACGAATCTTAAACAATGCTTCTGCACTCCAACCAAGACACCTACAACGACATCCAAGATGTCCACCAACTCAAGCAACAGTTCTAGTTATCCACCATAGGAAAAGGAACGAGCCAAGGCGTACATGCAGTAGTCTCAAGAACACATGCATCAGATCCTACAAATGGAAAAGCCTTCAACACTTCCACCACTCCACTATGCTCACAAGCTATACAAAAGCAATATCAACTTCAAATCCCAAACCAAAACACAACTATGAAGTCACCCTCCAGAAACAAGATAGAACATCAGCTAGAACAACAACCAGAGAAGTGACTGCTCCCATCCAACTGATCAACCCATGCAACTGAAAATAGCACACACAACAAGTGCTAATCCATCCAATTACACATACCCGTAAGGTATCAACATTAGTAAACTCATGCCAACAACACAACCACCATCAACTGCAAATACAAGCTCCATGTACCAACCAGTTGAAGAAGACACAACACATCTAGGAACTCCCACTGCATGGGTAATTCCAAATCTGAAAGATCAAAGGCAAAACAAGTCTACCAATAGCATAACATAGAGAGTGTATACATGTAGTTTCAAGGAACCATCCACAATGATATGAAAAACCTATAAATACAACTCACACAAGAAGTCTTCACAACTCTCCAAATTTCTCCACACCCAACAAAGGAAATAGATTAAGAACCTCCATGTCATCACCCAAGAAGATGAGTGAAAACACACAATGACAAGCTAGTGATCACTACAATTCCGACCAAAACTCAAACCAATGTAACGTGAAACCAAACATCCTGGAAGAGAACCAAGACGAAAGAGAGCACCTCTGCACATCATGTACTTGTAGAAAATCCTCCTACATACACCTCTAAATTCCAACTATGTCAAGTATGATCTCCTTCAAAACCCCAAGAGAAAATCCTTAACAACATCCAACCGTTCAATCACCAAAATCAAACATAACTTATATATATATATATATATCATGTAATCAACATGGATGTAAGCCTCTCAAAGAAGATCAAACTCTTTCATTTCCCATTTCAGGAAATACACCCAATGCATCTCATAAACTCAACATCAATGAATGTAATCACAATGCATAAGGAGATAATCATGCTATCCATATCTCACAATGAATCCTTCAGAATCATCTAATAGTAGTTCAAGATCCATATCCATGAAAGAAAGCATAAAACACTTGAGAGAAACAATGGGCAATACCTCTCAAGTGATAAACTGCTGAGTAGACCAAGAGTGGGGAAAGAGGATGCTCCTCGAGGGTAACCAAGTCCTCATGAATTTTCCAAGATCAATCTCCTCATTGGTCTCTGTTGAACTCATGTCCAACCAAGGTGTAGGCTCCTTAGACTTTCTGCTGAAATCTTCATCAAGAGTAACCATCAACACTTTTCTCATAAGAGAAATACAACCCCACCTTATTCTCCATGTATCCATGAGCACCTAGAAATGATCATCTCATGCTAAACTCCAAATTTCGTTACTGCATTATCATGAAGTTCTCAAGCATATGACCAATGCACCCAAAACACAGAGAATTACCAGACCACTGCCAAAAGCTCCAATCATCTGAATCAGGAACTTACCATGACATCATGATCTAAATATCCCCTATAGAAGATCCCATGCTTCAAGTGAAGATACCATGGTCTCAAGAGCAATGCATCATACCAAAACTCTAACACACAATCAAGAGTATACCATGACATGAAACAAACATACTCTAAACCGCATCACCTGTCAAGCATCACCAACACCTCAGCCAAAGACTCTAGGAATCCTCCATGGTTTTGAGATCTTGCACATCTTCAAATAGTGTCCATGCAAATGCGAAAGAATTCTTTTGCAATGACAAGATATAGGAGCTCCTTCTAGTAACATTTGCACCACCAGAGAAGACCATCCCTCACCAAGTGATGAATCCACAGTCATTGCTAAAGCTCCCACTAAAATGTGACAACCAAGCTTTCCAAGCATCATGACCAAACATTTGCTAAACTGAAAATCCTTCAGGTCCACACAACAACATGTCCATTTGACAACAATACCAAGCAGCCCAAAATATTTAAACCAAGTAGATAAAACCATCACTGTCAAAAGCTTACACAAGGAAGTGTATCCAAGCTATCCATGACATCGTGATACACATGCTACAAGTCCCCATAGCCAACTATTCAGGTACTCAACACCATCCATCCTCACATCTCAAAGCAACTACACAATCCACAAGTGACCATAGACAAGGCCAACTAACAAGTTTGCACTAACATTGAATCAACCTCATGGATATAGACAGTTCACTTTCGAGTTATCTCACTACATCCAATGGGTAGCTAATCCAACAACCACATAACTCGAAGATCAATCACAACAAACGTGCAAACCCATCATCACACTAGAAACAACAACACTAAGATCTCAAAGAGAATAGCTACGCAAAAAACATGACTCAAACACTTGATTAGGCTCAGATTCGATTTTCCAATCATGTCCACAACGAGCACCATAGTCTAGGAAACCACCAAGCATCACCACAAGAATGCTAAGTGAAAAGTCACTTACCAACACTCCCATGCAGAGAAATAATCACACCTTATCACACCATGCATGAATTATGCATGCAGAACTGCAACTATCTCATCCATTCACACCCCAAAAACCAGGGTCTAGAAAAAATAGATTTAAATGCAGCTCCACATATTCACAAGTTTTTCTTGACTGTGCAAAGCTTGGAAAACCACTGTGTTTTAAAACACCCATGCACACCCACACCCACTTCACATTTGGAAACCACAAATATGAATCAAGAAAAATCATAACCAGAAAAATGGATTAACATGAATGAGCATCACCATAGATTATTTAAACAGGAATCTATAAAACTCCTCAAATCCAAAAAACATGAATCTGAGAGATGCAAGTACGAAACATCCTTAACAAGAAAACAATAGTTTAGGAACTCCAGGCCCATTTCAAGCCAACTCCAAAACCACCAACATGAACATGCATCAAAGAGAGACTAGCTATTTCAAAAGCTTTCAAATCATCTAATAATCAACTCCATAGCCCACATGCAATCAGGGTAACATAAAGCTATGTCTTCCAATACCAGGACAAAACACCCCAGTATAAGCACATTTCTCCATAGCTAAGAAATAACCCAAGCTTCTCCATGTCATCAGGGAGCCCCTCACACAAACACCTAATATGAAAGCTTTGTTGCAACACAACCATAGAGCAAATAATATTCCACCCCATGCATTAGGATTATATCGCTGCCAACTCACGAGCTTCATGTCGCATCATTTCAATATGACCAAATCAATTTTCTCCATCTTCCCCATCCTTCATACTATGTGTTGTCTCTTGAAAATCAAACAAAAGAGCAAGAATTTGTACTCACCAAAATGATCAATCCATCAGTCGATTCCTTTAGATTTCCTCAAGCCCGCAACACTAAGAAATCTTCACAAAAGGAATACCCAGAACTAGCAACACACTAGGAAGAAACACATCCTAGAAGAAGGCTCTAATACAACTTGTAGGGAAATATCGGTCATCTCAGAAAGAAAACATCCAAGATCAGCAGTTCCTTTAGTAATTTTCATTTCATCAGATTACCTCAAAGGAAAAAACTACTATGCCATAAAACGAAACCAAACATAACTCATTTCCCACATTAATCCTTTTGAGAGAAATTCATGCAAAAAAACTAGTTTAACAACACAATTAAATAGATTCAGCAACAAAACCAACAACCATGAAATATAAAACAAAAGTTATGAACACATAGATATACGTGGGGAAAACCCTTATGAGTAAAAACCCCACACTCCAAAATCCCAGATCGCCATTGTATTATTCAACAACATAATGCAGTTACAATACAATATTAGGCTCACGACTTTTACAAAGTTTACATCTTGTTTTATTCTGGAGAATATCTGGTAGCATAACCCATCGTGACCTCCTCTCTTAGCGAGAGACATCTCCTTCAGCTACATAGCCACACGGCTCGACCACCGGCCTCTCGACCTTTTTTTTGCATAGCTACTCAGCCTTTGCCTTATGCAAGAATCATCTCTCTCGACTTGCCAGCCTCTCGGCTAGTTCGACAATGCCCACAATGGAATTCACATTATGCTCTTAATCATTCTAGGAAATCCTAACTGCAACAGACAAACAACCATGGGCAGCTTAACCGTCACAGACATGCAACCAATCACCGCTTTCCATCTAATCATTAATCGAGTCCCACTAAGACATTCTACACAAGTCATCGAGTTAGCCATCATCATATTGGGGGGACACCAATTCATTTCCCACTGATACATGGAAGTCTCGTTGACATTCACATTGCATCTTCATGTTTATCATGTCATTGATGAGACAAGATCAAGAGTCCCGCCGAAGTCCATGAGTCCCACCGATGAGAGTCATCATCCATCGAAGGGACCACCTTCGGAGTCCTACCGATGAAGCACTATCCCAACAACAAGAGTCTTCAGTATGTTCACCACTCCATTGTTCCATCAATGAGACCCAACACGAAGTCCCGACGCTACCACTGAGTCACACCGACATTCACCGAGCACATGGGCCCACATGCCTGTTGGAATTATTGCCTCAATCTCATAGGCTGAAACCTCTGAGAAAGCATGGTCACTGTGACATTCCTGTTGTCTAGTCGACTAGCAGTTGAAACCCTGTTGAAATTATTTAGGTCGATGTGACCTTGCGTCTGTCTCACCGAAGGAGCCTATCATTGTGACATTTTGTTCGGTATAACCTCTCACTACCCGTGGAGACCTCTAGCCGACAGAATGCTTTTATCGAGCGTCAGGGAGACCTATGGCGAAAGAAGTCTTCGGTGTAACACATGTGTTTCGGTATGTAGTCTTACCGAATGTGTGAAGTCTTGCCGACAGTGGAGTCATCGGGGTGACTTGAACTCTCAGGAAGATCTTTTGGCGACTGGTGGTATGTCTCATCGACGGTATACACTCAAAGTAGCACAAAGGTCTCGGTGTGAGGTCTTAGCAATGGACAGAAGTCTCGCCGACTAGTGTTTGGTGCTCGGTATGACTTGTGAGTATTCGGAGTAACGTCTAGGCGAAAGACAAAAGTCTTGCTGACTCGGTAAGACAAGTTTGCTTGGAGTGAAGTCTTGGCGAAAGATGAATGTCTTGCCGACTGTCAGGTGCTTCAGTGAAACTTGAGGAGACTCGACGAAACCTCTTAGCAAGCGGTAAGTCTGCTGATAGCAATGTTGAGGTCGGTGTGACTTGTGAATAGCGATATGAGTCTTGTCGATGAGGAAACTCTTGCCGATAGGAATGCAATGGACGTTAGAGGTTTCAATGTGACTTTGGAACCTCGGTATGATCTCCTGGAATATGTGGAATGTTTGGCCGATGGTAGGTCTTCGGTATGACTTGAGGGCTCGGTGAGACCTTCTCCTAAGTCTTGCCAATAGTGACATTGGTATAACATAAAGAGCTCGGTATGATCTCCTGGCGATAGATGATAGTCTCGCCAATGTGAATTCTCATGTCTATGTGACTTATGGAGCTTCGGTATTGTAGACACACAAAATTAGCATTATGCATTTCATCAAAATCACACTCATCCATTCATCAGGGTAAATTCATCAACTTAAATCAAATAAATCAAACTTGATCCTATCATCATCTCTTTGATTAAATAAATAAATCATTTATTTAATTAAATCTTAGATCATTATTCATCTCCCTTTGATTTGATTTAAATCCCTAAATCAAGTCAAATTGGTCAACTCATCCTAATCATCATCCTAGCTAATTAATCCTGATTAAATGCTAATCCTATCCCACTTGCATTCTCTAGATTTGGCCACTTGCACATGAAATTGCATTTAATTGATTTATCAAAATCTTTATTTTCAACTTGGCATAAAGGAAGAATATTCTCCAAGTTTGAATCTCCCCCCAAGTGGACATGAACACTCAACAGAGCATTTATGAGGCCTTACATGTCTCTTACATGTCCCCTTCCAAAAGTCAAACTCAGCATTCATTGCAAATTTGAATTCAAATTTTCCCTCTCATGGGCACTCTTCCCAAATCTTGCACAACCATTGGCCTATCACCACTTGACAAGTGGCCTTATCTTATTGGCTTGATCTTTGTCCCAAATTGGTCCATTTTCAACACTCTTAGCATTTGAAAATCTATAAAATAGAGGCTTCATCTCTTATCAAATCCTTCACAATCTCTCCACAATTTTATGCAAGGTTACTCTCTTCATTTGAGATTTGATCTTGTCCATTTCACTCCATCATCTCCATCATTTACACAACTTGAGCTTTGATCAAGGGTTGGGAAAGGGTCACTAGCACATGTGACACCAATCCAATATGAGATAGAGTTGGATTATTGCTTCTTTATGCTTTCACTTAGTTTAGTTGATATTTTGTTGTTTGGATTACATTATGAAGCATGATTCAATATTTCATATGGATTCTATATCTGATTTGCTTGATTTAACAATACTCATGCTTGTTTGTTTTTGAGCAAAATGCAGATTTAGGGTCTACAGGTATGACGTCTCACCGATAGCGATGAGTCTTGGAAATAGCGATACATGTGAAGACCTTCGGTATGATGTTTTGGCGACAAGGGGAAGTCTGAGCGATAGCTTTCTGGACTCGGTATAATGTCTTGCCGATAGTGAAGACTCTTGGCGATAATGATGATATGGGCTCTGTGGCATCGGGGAGACACAGTTAGTGTCTCACCGACATGTGACACAGGTTGAACGCCTTTTGACTGAGTGAAGAATGTCTGACGTGGTGTGACTTGGACCAATCAGAAGAGCCGAATGGGAACCGTTGGAAGACAGTTCGTTGTGGTAGTTCTATGAGGAAGCTCGATAGACAGAAATGAAATGAATATAGCCTGGAATAGAAGATGATGCTTGGTTGGATTCTTCGATACAGGTGATCGATAGAGTGAGGGCCGAGTGGTTGGCTAGAAGGCCGAGGCCATGAGGCCAAAACAGAGGAAGTGAGAGGTAGGGTTATGTTGCTGATTTCTCTCCTGATCAAGGATTGAATGCCACGGTTGATCTCTCGTGTTGATCTATACTGTATACTGTGTGAGGGTATTGCAACAGTATGAAGATTGTTTGGTTTGAGAGGTTGATCAGGAAATGTACAGAGGAGAGTTGGTTACCAGATTGTATCCAGAATGAACAAGATGTAATCTCTGAAAAGGCTATGAGCCTGAGTTGTATTGTAACCTTCAGTTTCTGAATAATACAATGGCTCGATCTTTGGAGTGTGGGGTTTTTTACCCGAAAGGGTTTTCCCCACGTAAATCTGTGTGTTCTGGTTTTCTATCTTATCTTTCATCTGTCAATGGTTCTGCTTCTAGAATCTGTTATTGCATGATGTTGAATTTACATGTGCTTCTCTCAGAAGGATTAATGTGGGAAATGAACTGTGTCTGTTTCCACTTTAGGACATAGTTGTACATGTCTTTGTGGTAATAATCAAAATTGAAGTTACCAAAGGCACCATTGTTCTTAGAGATTTCTCTGAGATGCACCAATTTTCCCTTACAATGCCACTTGTCCTCCACATCATCGCCACCTGTTGGCCTTCATCACAATCCACCATCCTTATCAGGTCCCAAGTGGTCCCCACATCCATCGGCATCCAAGTCACTATATCACTAGAAAACTGAACTTCAAAACCTTATGTCAGAGGTTGCAAAGTTCTCAAAACTCGTGACACACTAACAACAAAGGAAGTAGCCTTCACTTCATAGTCGCTAATTCAAGAGGTTATGAAACTTTAGAACCACACAACTTTAGTTAGATAAACTTAAAAAGCTAGCGACTTAACTCAGGCTGATAAAGGAGGAAATAAGATCAGCTCCAGGAAGTCGATCAAGCCAGTAATATTGAGTCACATTTCTCAACATGGATCATATTGAGTGTAATGTAGAAATAGCTGAGTTCGGTCCCTAGAGTTCTAGGATCGATGGGTTTCTTTTGTAGAAGGAAAAAAATAATTTGGATCTCCAAACACACCAATTTCATTGCAATTCGTGTTTTTGGAGTTTCAACAAGTTGACAAGCCTTCAATTGGAAATACTTGCTTTCCACATCATTGGTGTGGAAATTTGTGTGATCGTTGTTGGGGACAATTTCAATAAAATTGTGAGCAAGTTTGGTTTTGATAATTTAAATCATGTCCTTTTACTTAGTGGCAAAGAAAACGTTGAAGTTTTCATGCGGGTGCCTTTAATACACTTAATTTGATGAGTATCTTGTCCACGTCACATTTGCATTACATCTTGTGTTATTTACCATTCCTTATATGACTCAAAATCCATCACGATAACACACATTCTCTAGATTTGACACATGGTAATGAGAACACAATCTGGCACAAAAATTCAATTACTACTACAAGGGATGTAAGCCACATTAGTTATTGTTATAAGTGTTAATTAACACTTGGGAGAGGGCTATAACTGTGGATTGTCATTTCACATGAGAGAGGGTTGAAGGCCACTCTCAAAAATTGGTTAGCGGTATGAAAAATCGATTATCATGGGGTTATAAGTACTCTCGAAGGGGCCAACTTGCTTCATTTATGCTTGACTCTTTAAATAGTAGAGTGGTCTAAGTTTATAGTGCAGATGTCTGCAGAGAGTATTGTATGCTATTCATTTGGTGAGTGCTAGAAGGAAGATGACCTTCCTCGGGGAGGCCTTCGAGCTAAGGTTAAAGTGCATTCTAATGGAGACAGATTTCCTTTCGATTGGTGCAATTAAATTAATGTTGTGCAAGGAGTTTCCCATGGAAGGAGAATGATACCGTGTAGATACTGACATTGTGTCCAGGTATGTGGCTTTTCTCTTGGACTTGTAATTGTTGAAGTTAGATGTGGAGGTGTTGGCCCGAAGGATGTTCAAATTGAAGCTTTTGTGTGGGCTTGAGGAAATGTTGGACATCACCATGCTAGGTGTTGGCATTCCCAAGCCTTGTAGCATGGAATTGCTATCTGTTTTGGGTGAGGTGGTAAAATTTTACCCCTTTCTACTAGATGTAAAGGGTGTTGCTCTATTGGGGAACCATGAGAGGGTTGTCAAGGGTGTTAGTTTCGTAAAGAAGATGCTTCACCTTGAGCCTGTTCAATAATTTGAATGGGTTGGAGCATTCATCAACTTTGTGTAGGAGAATGGTGAAGTTTAAGATGTAAAGTTTTGTATCTATGGTGTCATCCCTACAAGATCACTAATGGTTTGAGCTAGGTCAAGCTTTTACCCTCTATGTTTTGGCATCCCCATTGCATGTAATAGAATGTTTAGGGTTGTATCTCTTGACCCTACGTGGTCTTTTTGAATATAAATGGTACAATGGCGGTTTGGTAGGTAGGGCCTAGTTCAGGTTTTGATGGGGCTTTGTATTGTAGAGCCTTTTGGATGACATATGGATGCTAAGTTTGTAGCTTGATGGGAAATGCAATGTAACCTTTTTGACAGATTAATATAATATTACTGCTTACGTATATAAAAAAGTAAGTTTTAAAATTGATATTCAAGAAATATTAAAATAATCTTATTTTTAAGAGTTAGAAACTTTATAAAAAATTATTTAGATTCTATCTTTTTAGAAGTATTCTAAATTAATATATATTTCTATTATAAAAAGATATAAATTAAACATCAAATATTATAATAATAATATATAATATATATTATTAACTAGAATATTATATTATATTTGTTTATAATATTTGTTTATGATTTATAATAATATATATTTTTAAATAAAAAGGGGTAAAAACTTTATGGAAATCAAGAAATAAACAGTACAAAGGGATGAGGGAACCTATAGGCTCCCAAGAAAGAAACCACAAAAACACCCCACCAAGACAACAACCACCATCCACACTGCCACAAATACCTTATCCATCCATATCATCAGCAATGACCCTCTGTAATTCATGACAATAATTAGGGGATAACTATCCCCACTCCCCAATCTTCTAATCATTAGTATGCTCTGAAGCCCACTTAGCCAAACAATTAGCAACCCTATTCCATTCATGCGGAATGTGGGAAAAAAACACCACTTCCAACATAGAGCACATCTGCAAAATCTAACGAACCATTGAGGCAAGCTGCCAATTAACCTCAACCACCTTTTGCTCATGCAACATATTGATAATAATCTATGAGTTAGATTCATAGATAATCATATGCCAACCCAAAGCACATGCACGCTCAATAGCCCTGAGAATCACCAACCCCTCCATAAGGTTGTTAGAATGTTTCCCTTTGTGAATGGAGAAGAAGAAAATAATCGAGCCAAAACCGTCTCTTCCAACTCCACCAATCCTAGCAAGCCCTATATTACCCTTAGAGGAGCCATTTGTATTGATCTTCAGAACATCCATTGGGGTAGGCAACCATCTTCCAACCCTTTGAACCTTTTTTTTATCCCGCCTACCTCTTCTGACACAAGCAAAGACATAAGTCAACTCCTATAAGCCCAATCTAATCACAATCTCATCATCACTCCTTTTCAAAGGATAAGCCACATCACATTTGGCTTCCATCGTCTCTTGGATCAAACCAACAATTTTGTGCCAAACCTATTGAACCATTAGCCTATCCCCACGAAAAATCCTACGATTCCTTTACAACCAAATTTTCCAAAGGATGAAAGTAGGACCAATGCATCACACATTCTGAAGGAAAGAGGCCTAGGAAGGAGGTCTTCCTAGACTTCTCCAAAACTCAACAAGGGAAGAAGCATGAACACAAGGGTGTTTCCAAACACCCCACCATAAATGCTAGAGAAACATAGAATAAGGACAATGAAAAAACAAGTGGGAAGAATCCTCCTCACTGTGGCCATACAAAACACAAATAGAGGGACCCTGTAATCCCTACTTCCAAAGATTATCCTAAGTCAAACATCTATTCCAAGCCAGAGTCCACACAAAACAATTATACTTTCACCATGAAAACTTGTTCCACACATGTTTCCACCAAGGGACCTCCACCCCACCAAACTTATGAGCCAGCAACTCCTGATACCCACTAGCCACAGTGAAAGCACCCTTAGGATCTAGGCTCCAAGAAAGAATATCCTTATGCCTAAGGGAGATACAATGTCTACCAACCAAAATATTTTGAAGCTCAGCACATTCCTCCTCCAAACCAACCACATTCCAATCACAAGGATTCTTCCACCAAGCCACCTCTGTCTTCCCACAAGGATACGAAGTCTTAAAATCAATCACCCTTGACCAACCAGCCTCTAGGAAGTGTGGCAAAGATTCAACAAATTAGTCCATACTGACACAAAATGGGGGGAAAACCGTCCCAAGAATCTGACTAAAAGAGGGCCTCAACCCCCTATTACATATCCAGAACAAGCCCTCCTTGATTAGAGCAACCCATTTATTAAGCGTTTCCCAAATCATAAAACCTTTCCCCACCAAAGGATACCTAGGAATATCCTCCTTTAGAACCCCTGGAAGGTACTTGTGAGATAAAATCCTAGCCCAGATATGATCTTGCTCCACACCACCTCCAATAAAGCTTTGCAACTAACACCAACCTAGACCAAGATGAC
Organism: Sequoia sempervirens; assembly: GCA_007258455.2. Classification (NCBI taxonomy): domain Eukaryota; kingdom Viridiplantae; phylum Streptophyta; class Pinopsida; order Cupressales; family Cupressaceae; genus Sequoia; species Sequoia sempervirens. The sequence goes on along the minus strand of VDFB02343758.1, from coordinate 20,659 downwards.
TTCCGCAATCCAAGACCTCCAAACTGCTTTGGGCTACACACAATATTCTGCCATGACTCCCTAGGGAGACCACCAAGAGAGATAGGAATTCCAAGATAAGTTAAAGGGAGATCCCCAATCTGAAACCTTAAGATACGAGCAATCCTTTGCTTAATAAGCCACAAAGTATTGAAGAAGAAAATGGAAGATTTATCTTCATTAATCATTTGACCTGTTAGCTCTCAAAAACGTAGGCGGAAAACCTCAAGAGGCTACCAATCTCTTGGTACATTTTAGGGTAGCAGACAAGGTCATATGTTTTAGACATTCTGCTCTTCAGGTGCTGCTAGACCTAGGCGGGTGAACCTAAATGAGTGAAGCAGACTTGACTTTTGATCTTCTCTCTTGCAGTGATTTTTCCACGATGGCAGATGGAAGTGGACAAATAAAATTAAATTTGGTATAAATTGTATACAATATTAAAACTAAAACCTAATATGCTTAGTTAACAGATGTAAAAAGGATGAATGAATCTAAATGGTGAAATGCAGAGACTAGTGCCTTATTGGGTATGCAGAGTCAAATGAAATAGCAATGGGCAACTTATTTTTGGAGAACACTCAAATTGTTTGGCATATGTTCTGTTTATAACTTGTATAAACATGCAAGACTGTGATTACTAAGCTCTTCTTAATGATCTAGATGAATTTCCCTGATTACTATGATCAACCAAAAGGATTTTAATCTTTTCTTGAAAGAACCAATCAATTAACCACATAGATACAACAAATGTGCATTGACAAATTGAATATAAACTTGTTATACCAATTTAAACAACTAAAAAGCATCAATCTTGGAGACAACTTAGTGATACTTTCAATAAATTCAACAGACAATTGACACCAGAAATGAGCTGTGACATCAACTGATTCTCATTAAATTGAAATCATACATCATAGTTCCTATTCAGTGAGAATTCTATTCTACTGAATCCATTTTACCTATCTATTGTATATCTAATCTAATTTCTTACTGTCCCCCTTTTACAATTGATAATGAATATTTATACATCTGCATCTGAAAAGACACAACGATTCACATTCACATGTCAGCCATAGTATTTGGGCTTTTGTTAATCATTTGCTGAAGACTCGCCAAGACATTCTGTAGTCACACCGATCCTCAACGTTACACCAACATCATCTTGTGCATCACTGTGAAGCCATGTCATCCTATCAACACTTTGAGTCTCACCGACAAATGTCCATTCATCCCATGTGCTTCGCTGTAACATTCCAATGTCGGGGAGACGTTTCATAGATCATATTATGTCCTACCGAAAGTTGTCCTTCCATCTAGTGTGTCGCTGAGACAATTCATAGTCGGGGAGAGGTTTCATAGAACACCTTGTGTATTACCGAAAATCTCCTTAAGTTCATATTTTGTCATCGTGACAACATCTTTCTCTCACCGATGAAACAATATGTCGGTGTGACATTACAAATCGGCAAGACTATATAACCTCACCCTGATAGTCTTCGGTAGAGCTCATTTGCATTGTCGGAAAGACCAGAGCCACTCGCCAAGACATTACCCTGATGCAAATTAGTCTTACCGATATGCATATCTTTATCGTCGGTCAACAAGACACCATGAATTCGCCAAGACCTCACCGCGAATACCCTTTGTTTGGCCAAAATATGTCCATGTGCGTGCTTGTTCTGCACTAGTCGGTGAGACAATAAGATCTCGCCAAGACCTTATCCCGAAGAAGAGTCTCTCACTGAGATGTATATCCATATCACCGGTCGGCAAGACACCACGCATTCACTGAGACCTCATATCGAAAACCTTTAGTCTGGCCGAAATTTTTGCTTGGACCCCAATAGTCGGTGAGACATAAAGGGTTCGCTATGACATTACTTCGATGAAAGATCTTTTGCCAATACGTTCCTTCTGCCACCGGTCGGTAAGACAATAAGACTTCACCAAGACCTTACCCCGAAGAAGACTCTCTTGCCGATGGGAAACCTTTAGTCACCAGAACAATGAAAATGTCCTACCGAATGGTGCTTGTATAAGAATTTTGATCGCTGTGACATCCCTGAGGTCATGCCGATAATATGCAACAAATGTATATTAGCAAAAGTGCATTATGGGTCGGGGAGACCTTGATAATCTCATGCCGATATGGATTATAATATGAATACTCAAGACTAGATGGATTCCAATGGACCACATGACAAAATATAAGCAAGATGTTATGAGGAGGGAATTTTATGCTTATGATGAGGACCTATTTTGGAAACTCATGAATGCAATTGATTGTAAAGTTTCAAATTTTCACAGTTCTAACAGTGGCTCCGTCTGGGGGTGAATGATTGTGAGATCATTGCAAGGATCCAGATTTCTGGGTGAGCAGACCAAACTCAAGGTGATGGATCAAGTGAGAAAGATGGAATGAATGGAAATGAAAGTGACCCTACACTACTGTACATGGAAAAATTATTTTGAAAAAAGGAAAATCAGGATTGTCCATGTACTGGCAAGTCCTGTTGCTTTTATTTCCTAAACTACTGTGCATGGAATATAGAATTTTGAGAGGATTGTCAAGGATTGTCCTTACACTAGCAACGCTTAATCCTCTGTATGGTTCAAGAGAAAAAATGCTTCAGAAATTGCCCATATATAGGCAATTCCTGATCTTCACCAGCCATATTTTGTAGATAGTATGCATCTTCACCTTTCTTTCCAATAACCACAAAAGGTCCCAGCCACAAGGCTTCAAACTTCCCATGCTTGCCCTTCTCCTAGCACCTTGCGTTCCACATCAATACCAAATCACTTTCTCCAATTTTTCTATCCTTCGCCTTTTTATCAAATAGATACTTCATCTGTGTCTGTAACTTCATGTTTTGGTTTTGGGCAATTCTCCTTATTTCATCAAGTTCAGCTAGTTGCTCCATTCTTTCCTCCATAGGTTCTGGAATATCCAAATCTTCCTGAAGGACAAACTTGTAGACTGGTAACAAATTCTGCAAAGGCATCCTGGCTTGTGTCCCATACACCAATTCAAATGGAGATTTTCCAATTTCCTTTTTTACTGTAATCCTATCAGCCCAAACAACTAGTTTTAATTTTGAATCCCAAGCTTTCTTGTTCTGACCTAACATCCTCTTTATAATCTTCAGAAGACTCTTATTGCTAGACTCTGCTTGACCATTAGCTTGTGGATGGTAAGGGGCTTCATAAGAAATGGTAATGCCATACGTGCTACAATTTTTTTTGAATTCATTTGATCTAAAACACATCCCATTGTCAGTGATCAATCTTATTGGTGTACCAAATCTGGTAATGATGTTGTCCATTAGAAAAATTTTCACAACTCTACTTGTAGCCTATTTAGTTGGGATTGCTTCTACCCACTTGGTAAAATAAACAGTTGCTACAAGAATCCATTTGTGTCGTCCACTTGATTTTTCTTGTACCTCTCCAATGAAATCAATTCCCCATTGATGAAAAGGGGCATCAACCTACAAGGGTTGAAGTGGCAAAGCTCCCTAATAGTTCAATTTTCCAGAGAATTTCTGGCAGGCCTCACATTTTATTACATATGTAAAAGAGTCATTAAAAACCTTTGGCCAGTAATATCCTGCCCTGAGAATTTTATGTGCAGTTGTCTTTGCTGAGTAATGTCCTCCACAAACATCTTCATTCATTTTACTCAAGACATGCCTGGCCTGTGATTCATCCAGACATAACAATAGTATACCATCCATGTTCTTCCAAAACAGATCTCCATCCATGAAGACATACTTAGATGCTTGCAACTTCAGAGTTCTTTTCTGGCTGTCACTCAATCCCTCTAGACACTTCATGTATTTAAGGTAATGCATGATATCTACATACCATGGAGTATGCTCAATGCTCACAATTACAGTCTCTTCTTCTACATTGCAAATTTGGTTTTCTTCAATATTTGCCTCTGCCATCAATTTAGCCAAGCCCTGACCTCTTACCAGTTTAGTAATTTGTATCTCCATGTCAAACTCTTGGATTTTGTTAATCCATCTGCATCTCTTTCCTGTTACTTTAGACTGTGTCAGAAGATCTTTAACAGCTACATGAGGGACGTAAGCAACCACCTTTGCTCCAACAAGATATGGTCTGAAAGCTTTTATAGCTTTCACTAACGCAAATGCCTGTTTTTCCATTATATCATACTTTAATTCAGACCCCTGTAATAACTTACTGAAGAAAGACACAGGTTGTTCATAACCATTCTCATTCTTTTGTAACATAATAGAAACAATAGTGTGCATTGAGGCAAATGAAAATATCTGAAAAGGTTTTGCAAAATCTGGAGATTTAAGGACAGGAGCTTCCTTGATGGCTCGTTTGATGGATACAAAAGCTTCCAAGGCTTCTGCAGTCCACTCAACCTTTTTTCCTTTCTTCAACATTTTTGATATGGGTTTAATGATCTCAGCAAAGTTAGAAACAAATCTCCTAACAAAATTAATTTGTCCAAAGAATGATTGTATAGCCTTGACAGTGTTAGGGACAAGAATTTTATCAATGGCCTCAACCCTCTCAGGTTCTATCTTAATCCCTTCTTTTGAAACAATACGTCCCAATAGCTTACCTTCCGTGACTGCAAAATGCCACTTCTTAGGGTTCAAGATGATACCATACTGTAAGGCTTTAATAAATACCTTTTCTAGATGTTGAACATGATCTTCAACCTTCTTTGAAAAAGCAGTTAGGTCATCTTGATACACTACCATGATAACATTGATCAAATCTGCAAATGCCACATCCATAGCTCTTTGGAAGGTTGCTCCTGCATTAGTGAGACCAAATGGAATTCTTAGATAAACATATGTCCCCCAAGGAGTTGTAAATGCCATTTTATATTGTTCAAATTCCTTGACCTTGACCTGGTTATACCCTGAAAACCCATCCATCATAGACAACAGCTCACACCCTGTTACCTTATGCAATATAGCCTCCATATTGGGTAGAGGATAATTATCTTTGAGGGATGCCATGTTTAGATTTTTGAAGTCTACACACACCTGATATCTCCATTCTTCTTTCTCACAGGGACCAAGTTTGAGACCCACGTTGAATGCCTAATGATTGGTTTAATGATTCCCCCATCTCTAAGCTTTGCCAATTCTTCCTGCATTTTAGGCTCCAATGTTGGATTTATGGGTCTTTGCTTTTGTCTGAATGGCTTAGCATCTGGCTTCAATGGTATTTCATGCTGAAACAAATCTTCACTGTATGATTTTAAATCTTCATAAGACCAAGCAAACACATGTTTATATTTTCTCAGCAACTCTATCAGCATTCTTCTAATTGTAGGGTTTATCTTCTTCCCTATGTACACCTTTCTTGGCGCCATTTCAATTCCTAAATTAATCTCTTCGATATCTTCCCTTTTGACTGATGTTTGCTTCATGAGAGACCGATCATTTCCATCATACACCCTCTCCAATGCCACTAAGCCTTTAGGAAGCTTATTTGTTTTGAGCTGTAAGATCTCCTTTCCAAATACTGTTTGCTTCCCATCCACTTCCTCAACAAAGGCATTAAAATCAATTTCTTGGGCTTCATATTGATCTATACAGTGGAGGAATTTCAAAAGGTCAGTATCATCATTAAAGACCTACCAACTATATATGTTATCAGGGACTGCAGGCCTCGTCTTGAACTCAATTTGTGATACTCTAGCCAATGTAATGTCATCTCTTTTCAACGCCACATTTGCTAGGAAATCAGCCATTATGTTCTTTGATCTATCAATTCACTCAATTGAGAAGGCATCAAACAACTCAATTGTATCCCATACAACATTTATGTATTGTTTCAATCTTTTATGTTTTACTTCATATTTGGATCTAACTTGTGAAACAACCAACTTAGAATCCCCTAGAATAGTCAGTAACTTGATTTTATGTTTCACAGCTATATTCAAACCTGTTATTAAAGCTTCATATTCTACCACATTGTTTGTACATTCAAATGTTAACATGAATGAATACTTAAATGTAATACCTTCAGGCAAAACAAACACAATCCCAGCTCAATTACCTTCTTGGTTGCATGCTCCATCGAAATACATTTTCCAAACTTCATTGCAATTTTGTGCCACATGCTTTTCAATTGGATCACTATTGGTTAATTCTAGCTGGGCTGGTTCTATCTTAAAACTCCCAAAATCGACATCACAAAAACAATTGATTTGATCTTGTGGTACACAGTCAACAACTTGATTCATCCTTGGCTCCCTGTATAACTTCACTTCCTGACCATTTACCAAAATTGTTGCATAAGACAAATCAAACTGGACATCTCCACCAATTGTTGTTGTCCACTGTCTTGATAGAAGCATCCCAAACTGAGGAGGGGTGTCAATTACCATTATATCAATATTATATGCCTCCTGAGGATAAGCAGCTAACTTGACTTCAACATATTTCATTATACCCACCACAAGAACAAGTCGGTTATCCATTGCATAGCACTTGCCTCCATTTGTGTCCACCCACATACCAAGCTGTTTCATAACTCCTACTAGCATAATATTCATTGTAGCGCTAGAGTCTATCATGCAGTTCCTCAACAATTTGTTATTTATTAGTAATGTAGTGAAAAAAGGATCAACTGGTGGAGGATTTAACACTGAATTACTAAGGCACACTTCTGGGATATTTACTTTCTCTTGCTTATTTTTAGCAGCCATCTTACTTTCAGAATTTATATGTTTTTCATTTCCATTTGTTATTAATCGAACAACACTGTCTCTATATTCCTTAATTTTCATCATCTCAACTAGTGGCACAAACATTTTTACCTTAGATAAAGCCTGAGTGAATTCAAAAGAATAACCCTCAGCCTTAATCATTTTCTTTTGTTCTGATGTTTCTCCTTTGTTCTCTTCTTTTTCTTTTTTACTTGGCTGATCAGTCTTTTGTATTTCTTTATGTAATTCCTTTACTTCCTCCTTTTGGACAGGCTTCTGTTCGCTTTTATCATTTTGTTTGTTTTCTATTTTCTTCGGAGCTCCTTGTGTCACTTTTTTATCCTTCATAAAGGTTCCCCTAGGGACACCTTCCTTCTCATTTACTGTCATGTTTCTCAACTAGTACTTACTCTTTGCTTCTTTAACTGCAGCAACAGTTAATCTCTCTATCTCCTCTTCAGTGAATTTCCTCATACTGCATTGAGTAGGCATCTCATCAGAATGTTGCTCTGTATAATCTTCCTCGGAATCAGAAAGGATTTGTTGTTCAACCATGTGGACATTGTACTTTTGATTTGAAACATCATACTCATAACCTTCATCCTTTGAAGATGAGTACCCCTCCTCCACATGGTGAAAAGTATTTGAAGTCAAATACACTGTGTGATCTTCTCCACTGTTTCCCATCAGCATTCCTTCTTCTTGCATTCTCTGGGCTACAACACAATAATATGGGGAATGTGGCTTATCACAAACTTCACAAAAATAATTGTTACTTACCATATAAGTTCCCTTCTTCTTTAATGGATCAGGAGTCTCTTTGTTTCTAGGCCTATCTGTTATAGGTTTTCCATCTTTCCAATTTGTATTATAGGGCATATCATGTAACCTAGGCCTTTCATTTTTGTATGTGTTCTCCTGTTTGTATTGATAATTATTAGTTTGTTGAGGAGCCCTATGATTGTCTCTTTTATCAATTATCCCAATAGCCCTTCTATTATTTTCAATTTTTAATGCTATCTTCTGGGCCTCAACCGAGTCTCTTGGGAACCTATTTCTCAGTTCATATCTTGTTTTAGGATCGAACACATTCAAATAAACACTCAATGCCACATAATCTGGCAATTTTGATCCAGGAGGTATTTTATTCTGCAGTTTATTGAATCTTCGGTTGAAATCATAAATTGAGTCACTCTGATTTTTCTGAATTCGCATCAATTCATGAAGAGCAGCATCAGGTGCACTTTGATTCCCATATTGCTCGAGGAATTGGTCCTGAAATATTTGGAGAGAATCAATAGAGGCTATTGTTAGGCTGTTAAACCAATCTCTGACTTCTTCAGTAAGTGACATCATGAATAACCTCATATGCAAATCTTCATAAGGTACATCCAAATCTTGAATGAAGGCATTGAAACTTCTTAAACGGTCTTCAGCAGAAATTGCACTACTCCCTGTAAATTTAGGCACTAGACCTCTCCAACTACCATCCATGGGGTAAGGATATAATTGAAATCCTACCAAATCAAATTGTCTGATCATGGTGGTATACTGATAAGGAGGAGGGTTAGGTGGGTACTGATACATTGGGTTATTATATTGTGTATTATGATGTGGCATATAATGCTGACCATGAGGTGGCTGAACATTTGTATATTGTGTGGGAATATGGGGTGGATGATTTGGCTGTCTGTATTGATTCCCTACTTGATGGTGTGGGACCCTTGGTGGCTCAGAAGGCCCTGCACTGTGATTACCCTGTTTATGAGGTTGTACATACTTTGGGCAACCAGATGTTTGAATAGTATTTTGAAGTTTCTGCAATTCAAAATTTCTCATTTCTTGTATCATCTGGGCTTTCTCCTATTCTTCTCTCTCCTTTTTCCGAGATTCAAACGATGCTTTGACTTCCTCATAAGTTAAAGATTCATAATCATCTTGAGTTTCATGATCAGTGGGTCCATTCTGATTACCCTCCATTTTTTGGTCATATTCATGTTGAATTCTGAGTCGTTCAGCTTCAAATTTAGCATGCCACTATGCCTGTTTCTGAGGATCATGAAAAGGATTTCTTTGATCTTCTGGGGTACAAGGTTCTGCACTTGAATTATCTCTCCATGTATCAAAACGGTCATATGTTTCACCATGAGGTATTGATGATTTGTCTTTGTTCATCATGCACATGTCCTCACTTCTACTTTTACCCCTATCAACCCTATCATCCTTGTGTGTCCATTTACTACTGCCAGCAGGGGCTCTATTATGACCTCCCCTATATTAAGATCTTCTTCGATTCATGTTGCAATGTTTTATCAGAGTTGCCACTCACTTTCTTGAAAGTGAGAAAAGATTGTTACTTGTTATTCCCAGTGGAGTCTATTTAAAGTTTCTAACTCTATGATTAAGGCGCAAATTCTAAGTTAATTCCCCAGTAGAGTCGCCAATTTGTTAGCTCTCAAAAATGCAAGTGAAAAACCTCAAGAGGTTGCCAATCTCTTGGTACGTTTTAGGGTAACAAACAAGGTCAGATGTTTTAGACCTTCTACTCTTCAAGTGCTGCTAGACCTAGGCGGGTGAACCTAAATGAGTGAAGCAGACTTGACTTTTGATCTTCTCTCTTGCAGTGATTTGTCCACGATGGCAGATGGAAGTGAACAAATAAAATTAAATTTGGTATAAATTGTATACAATATTAAAACTAAAACCTGATATGCTCAGTTAACAAATGTAAAAAGAATGAATGAATCTAAATGGTGAAATGCAGAGACTAGTGCCTTATTGGGTATGCAGAGTCAAATGAAATAGCAATGGGCAACTTATTTCTGGAGAACACTCAAATTGTTTGGCATATGTTCTGTTTATAACTTGTATAAACATGCAAGACTATGATTACTAAGCTCTTCTTAATGATCCAGATGAATTTCCCTGATTACTGTGATCAACCAAAATGATTTTAATCTTTTCTTGAAAGAACCAATCAATTAACCACACAAATACAACAAATGTGCACTGACAAATTGAATATAAACTTGTTAAATACCAATTTAAACAACCAGAAAGCATCAATCTTGGAGACAACTTAGTGATACTTTCAATAAATTCAACAGACAATTGACACCAGAAATGAGCTGCGACATCAACTGATTCTCATTAAAATCTCATTTTGAAATCATACATCATAGTCCCTGTTCAGTGAGAATTCTATTCTACTGAATCCATTTTACCTATCTACTGTATATCTAATCTAATTTCTTACTGTCCCCCTTTACAATTGAGAATGAATATTTATACATCTGCATCTGAAAAGACACAACACTTCGCATTCACATGTTGGCCACAGTATTCAGGTTTTTGTTAATCATTCGCTGAAGACTTGCCGAGACATTCTGCAGTCACACCGATCCTCAACGTTACATCAACAATCATCCTGTGCATCGCTGTGAATCCATGTCATCCTATCGACACTTTGAGTCTCACTGACGAATGTCCATTCATCGCATGTGCTTCGCTATAACATTCTGATGTTGGGGAGACGTTTCATAGATCATATTATGTCCTACCGAAAGTTGTCCTTCCATCTAGTGTGTCATTGAGACAATTCATAGTCAGGGAGAGGTTTCATAGAACACCTTGTGTATTACCAAAAATCTCCTTAAGTTCATATTTTGTCATCGTGACAACATCTTTCTCTCACCGATGAAAAAATATGTCGGCGTGACATTACAAATTAGCAAGACTATATAACCTCACCCCAATAGTCTTCGATAGAGCTCATTTGCATTGTTGGCGAGACCGAACCCACTCGCCAAGACATTACCTCGATGCAAATTAGTCTTATCGATATGCATATCTTTATCGTCGGTCAGAAAGACACCACGAATTTGCCAAGACCTCATCGCGAATAGCCTTTGTTTGGCTGAAATATGTCCACGTGCATGCATGTTTTGCTCTAGTCGGTGAGACAATAAGATCTCGCCAAGACCTTATCCCGAAGAAGAGTCTCTCACCGAGATGTATATCCATATCGCCGATCGGCAAGACACCACACATTCACTGAGACCTCATATCGAAAACCTTTAGTCTGGCCGAAATGTTTGCTTGGACCCCGATAGTCGGTGAGACATAAAGGGTTCGCTATGACATTACTCCGATGAAAGATCTTTTGCCGATACGTTCCTTCTGCCACCAGTCGGTAAGACAATAAGACTTCGCCAAGACCTTACCCCGAAGAAGACTCTCTTGCCGATGGGAAACCTTTCGTCGTCGGAACAATGAAAATGTCCTACCGAATGATGCCTGTATAAGAATTTTGATCGCTGTGACATCCCTGAGGTCATGCCGATAATATGCAACAAATTATGTATATTAGCAAAAGTGCATTATGGGTCGGGGAGACCTTGATAATCTCATGCCGATATGGATTATAATATGAAATACTCAAGACTAGATGGATTCAAATGGACCACATGAAAAAATATAAGCAAGATGTTATGAGGAGGGAATTTTATGCTTATGATGAGGACCTATTTTGGAAACTCATGAATGCAATTGATTGTAAAATTTCAAATTTTCACAGTTCTAACATGACCAAAAGCAGCCAAATAAATATCCAAAGCCTTGTACAAATTTGTGGCTTCTCTAATCTTAGCCATACCCATCAAAGTAGTATCATCCACAAATTGCAAGTGAGACTAAGGAGGCAAACCATTTCCCCACACCCAACCCTGAATAAGACCCAACTCCACATTACGCTTCGCCAATCTCCCTAGACCTTGAACAAGGAGAATAAATAAATAAGGAGAAAGTGGATCCCCTTGACGAAGGCCTCTGGAAGCAGTAAAAAGAGTAGAAGGCTCAACATTTATCAACACCAATAAAGAAGTGGAAGAGACACATGACATAACCCACTGGACCCACTCTTTAGGAAAACCAAAGGCAATAAGTATTTTTTGCAAGAAAGGCTACTTAACTCTGTCATTGGCATTTTCCATATCCAACTTGATGAACATAGCCTTTTCTTTTGAGGTTGCCATAGAATGAATGGTTTTAGTAGCAATGACCACCCCACCCAAAATTTTCCGATCCTCTACAAACCACCCTGTTCCTTAGAGATAAGCCATCTAAGCCATCACTTCATCCTTTTAGCAATCAACTTGGAAATGATTTTATAAACTACATTGCAAAAAGAAATAGGATGAAATTGACTCAGCCGATCTTCCCCCCTTACATTTGGGAATGAGAGCTAGGAAGGTAGAGTTCAAAGCTTGTGACATCTACTTATTCCTCTGAGACTCCCAAACCACCTCCAAAAGGTTTAGTTTAATGATATCCCAAAATTCCTAATAAAATTCAATCGGGAAGCCATCAGGGCCTGAAGTTTTCCCTTTCTTCATTTGGAAAACAACAACCTCCAATTCCTCCAGTGAGATATAGCGCATAAGATGCTCATTCATCTCCCTAGTAACCAAGGAAGGGATATAAGACAAAACATGATTTTCTTCCACCAAACCATCCTGAGAATCCTCTCTAAATAAAGAAGCAAAGAACTACGAAGCTTCTCTAGACATATCCTGCTAAGAAGAGAAATGCTCACCCTTGCCATTCACAAGAACATGCATAGAATTACCATGTCTCCTAGATTTCATTGAATTTAAGAAGAAAGCTGTGTTTTTGTCCCCCTCTTGTAGCCACTCCATGTGAGCCTTTTGTTTTCAATAAATTTCCTCGGCAAGCTCACACTCCTCCAAAGATTTCAGAGCCCTTGCTTCCTCCCTGAGTAAATCCTCTAAAAGACCGAACTCCCTTATCTCCCGAGTGATGACATCCAAGTCAGTTTGAGTAGCCACCTTAGCATGAAAAATATTTCCAAAACACTGCCTATTCCACCGTTTGAGTTGATATTTCACATATTGTAGCAGTTTGGAAAAAGAATACATAGTCATTCCATGAGTAGGTCTTCCCACCCGCCACCATTAAGCCATATGCACTTGCAAATAAGAATCTCTTAACCACATAAGCTGGAACTTGAAAGAGGGGGACCAAGTAACACGAGCCAAAGTAGTAGATAACTTAATAGGCCAGTGATCCGAGCCTCTCCAGTCCAAAATCTCGGAGCAAGTAGACCAAAATCCACCAATCTAAGAACAAGAAACCAAAAAATGGTCAATTCTCCCAACAATACAATTCTCTCCAATTCTCCTATTGTTCCAAGTAAACTGACCATTATGGGGCTTAATGTCAACCAAATTCAAGGAAGATATGTTATCATGAAAAAGGGAGGAAAAGGCTCCAACCTCACAATACCACCCTTCTTCTCATCCAACTCAATAATGGTATTAAAATCCCCTGCAATAATCCAAGGGAAAAAAGGAGCAAGGCTTTGAATGAAATTGATATGAGACCATAATAACTGCTTACTAGGAAAATCCATAGGCGCATAGATATTTGAAAGAAGAATAGTTTCCCCTGACTCCAGACTTGAAGCAACCATAGAGATGAAATACTTGGAGGACATCCACTAAAGAGGACGAATCTTCAGTGGGTCCCACAAGTAAGCCACACCCCTTGCATTACCATGAGCCCCAATACACTGGCAGTCACCTTGACCCCACAACTTTCACACTAAACCAACCATACTTTCAATAGATAACTTAGTCTCTTGTAAAAAAAGAACATCAAGAGAATGAATTCTCACTAATTCACGAACAACTTTTTGTCGAGGGCCACTGTTCAAGCCCCTTACATTCCAAGAGAGGACGATCATTTCAGAGGGTTAGAGAAATGGGAATCCAAGGTCTTAATAGATCTAGACTCCACCAAAGTCTCCCCCATCATCTTTATTTTTTCTAAGTCCTTCTTTCTCCCAACTTTGGAAGACTTCTCAACAACCCCTTTCTTTTGATCTTTCTACAGAAGTTCCAATGAAGGAGAGGCCTTGCTTCCTTTTACCGAATTAGACCCTACTTTCACCAATGTAGAAGAGATCTCTCCCTCCCCCATTTTTGCATCCACAAGAGTCTCAGACCTCCCATGAACCACCAAACTAAGATTTGTTTCCATTTGCAAAACACCAACCTCCTGTGAAGTCTGGTTATAATCTGGATTAATTCCTTCCTGAAACATGCCAAAAACAACCTGGTCCATAATCATCAAACCCGGATTCACCTCTTACTGATTGAGATCTTCCAAAACCTCAAATCTATTAAAGGTATCACCTTCCTACCACTCCTTTAGAGTCCTCTTTTGACCTCGATTCCTATTACGAGCCTTAATAGGAATAAAACCATCCACACCAGCAGCCCCACCAAGAATGGGACCCTTTCCTTTGTCGACCTTAGGAGGGTTATGGGGAGGTTGAGTAGACTAAGACTCAAAAGATTTAGACTTCAGGCATCTCCTCTGTAGATGGCCATATTCACGACATAGATGACAATGAAAGGGAAATGTCTCATAATCTAGCTGTTGCACCCAAGAATATGAACGCACACGAATTTCCAAAGAATCTGGAAGAGGGTTATTTAAATCCATCTTAACACAAATACGAGCAAATGTCATTACCTTTCTATCCTGAGTTTGCTGAGAAGGACCCACTGGTTTCCCCAACAATGAAGCAACCCTATGCAAGATTTCATTGTGCCAACATTCAATTGGAAATTTAGGGAGCCGCACCCACATCAGAACCCAATTTGGGAGCTCCTCCAAGGATCAAAACCTGCATGCCAAGGTTTATAAATAAACCAATTTGATTGTGAAAATAAGGCCCACCTTCGAAAACTCTATTACGATCCGCCATGCAATTAAAAGTCACCATGAAGTAATTGTTCGCCAACAACATTATTTCCATCTCACCCTATGGGGACCAGGTCTGGTGAGCCCACAACTCCAAAAATTGGATTGAAACCCTCATTCCCAAAAATTTGCAGAGCAAAGCATGCTTCGAGTAATACTCAATATCCTTCGTAATTGATTCTGGTTAAATTACCAACACCAACCTATCTTTGTTACATTCGAGGCAACCATTTATCTTCGTGATATGAGAATCTCCAAATGGCACAAATCCTCCATTGCTCGAACCAATTGAAAACAAATTGTTATAAAAAACTCTCGAAGAATGATTTGGAGAAGAAGTCCCAAATACAGCTCGAAAATACATAAGAGATTTGACCCTTGATGTCTCCCCTAGAACCATAACCAAGGCGATGAAACACCCTTAAACCCCCAACACCAGGAGCCCACTCAAACACCAAATCCCACACTTCGACCAACAGACCAAAGGGAATACAAAAGAGAGTAGAAAGGAAAAAGATTGAACACAACCATAGAAAGAAAGATAGCCGACCTCACCCCAGTCAGTGTCCAAAACACACACTCCTCACACATCAAATCCTTGACCACAACAAACACACCTGCAACAAGACAAAAAAAAACCTCCCACCAGCTTTCAACGACATGCACCAGAGGCTCGCCTCTTGCAGGGCATGGCCTGCACAGGGCAACCGCCTGCTTCAACGATGCCATCAAGCTCTTCCTCTAAGAAAAAAAATCCTATCCATCTTCCAACCAATATACTTCATCAATATGAAAACTAAAAATTAAAATTATTAATTTACGTCGAAGGCATATCCTATTTCAACAAGACAAAGCTAAAAAGTGCAATCAGATGGTTGTTATTGTTTGCCGACCATTCAATTTTTTTATGCCATTGATTGAAATCATCTTGAGTAACGTGTACGGAGGAAGCGCTACACAAGGAAGAAGTACCCACGAAAATCTATAAAGGGGTACACAAGTCTTGAGGAATGAGTACACAATGGTTAATTAATATCACGTGTCAAGCAACTTGAGGTCTTACAAACATAGTAGCACTGACAAACAATTAAGGGGCACCGCTGTCCTAAAAATAATTAATGGTGTAATGATATTAACTTGTTCATATGCCCTTACCTTTTTCCAAATATAGTATATAATTGCCCTTTACTTTTAAGAGTCAAATCACTAGTTATTTAGTGTTATGCTTAACCATAAAGAAACGTATCAAATGGGGAGTGGCTTTTTATATTGGGGTAAGGGCCACTAAATTTAAAGGGAAGTTATAGGAATATTTACATTTTAAAACATAACTTATAGATGCACAAAAGCTTATAAGTCACTTTTATAAATAAATTATAAGAGTTTGTGTTTTAAATATAATATTTTAATTTTAATATATTTTTAGTGACGAGGGTTTTAGAGTATGCCTATTAAAAAGAAAATTACAGCCAGATCTTAATAATGAATGCATTTAGGTTTTAACATTATGACATCCTGTTTTATAATTTGAAAGAATTATTTTATATTTTAGTTAATATAATATTTGATTTATAATTTGTTTAAGATAAAATTTGATTTATATATATATAATTTTAATATAAAATTTGATTTATGTTTATTATATGAAATGTGGATTATATTTTAATAATAAAAAATAAACTATAAATAATTTAACTATACTTATTATTATTATTATATATTATATTTTAAAATAAAACTATTAATTACACAAAATGATTAAAATTTACAATTAATAATTATTATAATTTATAAAATTTATCTTAATTGACTTTCCACACTTCTTTGGGTACCCATTGCACACTAAGGTGCGATTGCTAGTAATATATATTTTAATAAAAATATAAGAAATCAAATAATATTGTCCAATAAAATTTAAAATAGTAAATTACAATTTAAAATAAAAAAGATGGGCAAATCATCAAATTTCATATCTAACATAAATTTGTTTTACTAATATTAATCTAAATAATAATGTATTTTAATTAATAATTAATAATAGTTAAAGAGTTATAATGTAAAGCTTTTGGATTCAACTGTGTAAATTTAATTATTAATTAATAATAAATTTAATAATTAATAATTAATAATAAATTGGATTCAAACAGTTTAGAACGCGTTTTGTGTATTTCCTTACTCCCCACAAATATTTCTGATAAAAAATTTACATTTCTATATTACCTTTTGTGGAGCGCAAATTTGTCTGATAACTTAAATTCTACTTTGTGTACTTAATGATATTTAGTATACGCTTAGAGATTTAATTACACTAAGGACATAAAAATCAAGAGTCAAAGTGGTGCTACATTAGGATAAAAGGTGCCCATAAGACCAATTTATTTGCAATTTTAGTCCACGTAAGAAGAAAAGGAATCGACGTGTCAAGTACATCTAAAGCACCGCAAATAACAATCAGATGTGGGCCCATGCTCACGTGGCATAAAAATTTGATATAAGGAGCGTGGGTGGAGAGGAGAAACAAAGGACATAATTATAACAAGATAAACCGGGTGATGATTGTTTTCTCTTACCAGAATTTCCTACACTGGCTCAAATCATAACTCTTGTACATGCACTCCACGCTCTCGGGAATTCACTCCAAGCTGACACCTTGCAGAGTTCGCATATCTGATCTCCTTCATCTCGTCTGCTTTACATTGCGGTGAAAGGCCGTAGCTTTACTGAACAGGGTTTGAGCCTTAAGGAGCGGGTGGCGCTGCAGGCGCTGCTGGAATTGAGCCGTGGGCGGGGCGGTCAGTTTGCGTCGTGGGGGCGCAAGCAGCTGCAGTCCACAGAGGCGTATTCTTCCTGCAACTGCGAAGATAAGCACGCGGTCTCGCCGTTGGCCGCCGTGATGGCGGCGGCTGATTTAAAGCCGGCGCGGGGCAGCCCCACCACGCCGCTGCGGTGGAGCGGCAACAAGAGGATCTCCGCCACCGCGTCTCCCAGTAGCGACAGTGCAGCTGGTCTGCGTCCATGCGACCTCACCCTGGGGCCCAAGGTTGGTGGTGCTGTGTTTTCATTTCTACTTATGGCGCTTTTTTCTTTTTTGGGTTTATGTGCTTTTTTCTGTTTTCGCTTGGTGTTTCTTTTTTCGCCCCTAGTTTTTGTCACAGCGAAGTGTTTGTTATGCGCATGGAAACTTTTATTACTGTTTTAATTTAAAGTAGGCCCCAGCAGGGTACTGCGTTCTAATCTTATCGGTGCTTGCCACGTCACCTGTTTACGTGCTATCTGTTTAATAAAAAAGCATGGCATTTTTAGAAATATTGACACGTGGCAATATGCTTAAAGCAGCAATAAGCAACTCTGTTTGCAGTTTAGGAGAGATTCGAGAGGTCTTGTTCGTAGTTTTAATCCAACACTAAAATACCTGTCATTTTTGCTTCCTGCTGAAATACCTGTCAGGATTTATTTCCACCAAATGACAGCAGTTTATTCATGTAATACCTTCTATTATTTTTAGAGTATTTGAGAATCAAATTTGAAATGATTTAGGACTTGTAAGATTACATTTTTATTGTTTAAATTTTCTTAGAAATTGCTTTACGAGCAGGGAATTGTATTGATAAAACAGACAGCTTTAAAATATTTGAAATTTTTATCTCTAGAGAAAATTTAGGTGCTCCCCTCTACGGGATCACTGCCCATGACAATAGAGAAAATGAAAGGTTGTTTCACAGTCCAGTAGGCCTGGCGCCCTGAGCGTCTAATGTTTCTCAGGATGCAGTCCCATGAAAGGGGCTTGGATAACTATTTATATTTTGAAAAACAAATCCATAGGATTAGAAAAATGCAGCTACAGGAACAAAATGAATCTTTCTGTATAAAATACAATTGCAAGCTTTAAGCTGGTGCTGGAAGGGAGCTGAAAGTTTACCCTACCAACTTAGCGTATGTATAAAATATATACCATCTGGTTTTGTATGATTTCCCTAATTTATCATTAAAAAATTTGTCACTTGTATCCAAAATTTATTATCAATAAGAAGTAAAATATCCATAGAGCTGCTTGGCAGGAAAAAGTCTCCCAGTTTATCTTAGCAGCACTTGCTGAGAAATTTTAGTTAACCCCCTCCTTCCCCTCCCCCTCCTGCCCCCCTCAATGGGAACATTTCTCTGGACTCAGGATAGCTTCCACTATAGGAGATCATGCTGCAATCATGACTATGCTTAAACGAGAGGACATATGCACTTTATTCCTCTAGATTTAAATGTGTAGCTCCTTCACTCAAGCACCAGATCCATTGTCTAGAAATACAGTCTCATGACTTTTATTCAATCAAAGCGCACTCGAACCTTCGTAACTGTGCTTTATTAAATCTTTTGCCACTCAACTAGCTGGGGAGGAAATCCAAAAGAGCTTGTATGAAACAAGAAAAATCTCAGAAGATATTATTTAGGATGGCATTGTTCAGGGGCCTCTTCATGGCGGGATTAAATCTGCTTTACATAACTTAAGAAATTCTCCCATCAAATATATCTTAGTGTTAAAATGTTTAAGTGATAAATTCTAATTTTTTATAGCAGCACTAGTTGATAAAATCAGGGAATCGGCCCTCCATGTAAGCAGAAAGCTACCCCAGAATATGCTGTTCTTCGTGTTACTATACTGCCCTTTGTGATAGACAACACGAGCTATGGGAATAGATAAGAAATTAATGTGAAATATATGACCACTTGAAAATCAGAATAGCATGTATTTACCACTTAGTCATAGTCACCCTTACATTTTAAAAAAGACTGTTGCAACTGAGCCCCAGGACCTACATTTTGCCTGCCAACAACCAGACTAACTCTCCTGCAAGTGTGCATATACATTTTGTTAAACAGCTGACAGTTTTTTAAGGTGAAAATTAAAAAACAGAGCATGCTGGTTGTTTTAAGCTTTTCTCAAGCTGACCATTGGATCAGACAGTTTTCATCCTTAAGTCCACCGTATGATTTCAACCACCATTTTAGGCAATTTCTTCTGACAGCCAAGACAGTTGACCTCTCTTGATTATCTCTAGATATTGGAAATTTGGTATTGCTCTTTCTGAGAAGTAAGACATATAGGTTGTTTTAAGAATTGAGGGGTTTCCTTGTGGTGCTGCATTTTCTAGATGTGTAATTAGAAACACACGAGGATCTAAAAATAAGGAAGAACATTTGGCAATCTGACCACCATCTTATCTTAAGATTCACAGTTATCATCCTGAAGTCTATGTAATGATTCATAATATCATGCTTGAGAGAGTCTTGGGAGCAGACCTCACCGGTTTATCTCGAGATAAGGTGAATTTGGTTTTGGTCCTTTTAAAGATGGGCACATTTAGATCTTTCTATGATTTGAGACATTTCGTTGTGGTGCTAAATTTTCTAGATGTTGGTAGTTGGTACCATCATATTAATTAGCAAAATAGCAGCTCTTGGTGCCAGTGTGTTGCAGATAGGAATTATAAAACGCACAGACATTGCAAATTTTATGTCACCATTAGCTTCCACACTTTCGGTATGAATTTGGAATTATGTTTTTCGGTTTACATTGGTCTCCAAAAATCTTCTTCCTAAACATTTCCTCCTAACCGCTCTGGATGTTTAGTGCATTGCAAGAAAACAAGCAGTACTGATATATGATAAGAAAATATAAGATTAACCAAAGGTAGACTTCACTGTTGTTAAGTTTATATGATCAGATTAGAAAGCAGAATTTAATTTAAAAATCAGACACAATAACACAGCAGATACCCTGGGAAAACCCTCCACTTGAGGGAGAAAAACCCAGCAACAAAGATCTCTCTTCTTTATATAAATAATGGCAACAATTTGCTTTACAATGAAGCCAATCACAAGGCCAATATTCAGCACCTACACTAGATGCAATGACAGATAATAATCTGCCCTCCCTTGATACCTAAATCTGCACTTACAGAAATTCGCAATCTGCTCTTGATGAAACTCGCACTTTAATGAGAGAATGAATTGAACTTGCTTGATTAATCAATGGAGGATGGCGACCTTGTATATATACAAGTGAGAGAGGTCGCACCTCTTCAAGTTATGAGGTCGGCCAAGATACAAAACAATTACAATTCACAAATGATGTCGGCCCCAAGAAAT
>VDFB02343757.1:0-13818 GCA_007258455.2 Sequoia sempervirens | reverse complement strand
AACAGATCACACTTAGCCACAATCGTTTCTCCCAAAGAATGCAAAATTTTCCACCACAAGCGAGGGGCCCCCATCATCATATCCTAAAAAATCTGACGATTCCTCTCCAACCAAAGATTCCAAATGATGAAGGAAGGCCAATCACTTCCAAGCAGCCTTTAGGGGCATTATAAACCACACCACAAATGGGGTATGCCAATAAGTCAAAAGTCATAAGATGTCAATGAAATGGATATGGTGATATGCCCCCATTAAAATGTTGACGTGCCTACTATAATAATATTTTAAGGAAAAGAAGGGGAAGAGGGGATGCTTGAAAATAATACACACCTCCCAAAACCATTTATCCTTGGCTCTCAAGTATATAGGCAAGGAAAAACATGTGAGATACTATCATATTTCTAAAGTTGATGGAATATGGTTGCACACAAGATTGTACCACCATGAATGGAATTGAGAAAATATATGAATCTACAAATGCCACATAATAAGGATAAAAACCATAGAAGAGAGATTATTATTTAGAATGAGTAGGTGCATCAACACATGGAAAAGTGATAGGACCAAAATCAAAAAGTTGTTATATTTTGTTACTCAAGGCCTAACATTCATTGGTGGAATGATTGGATGCATATGATGATATGCAAAAAAGTGTGTTTTTTATGAAATTTCTTGTATACTGGAGGAGAAAAATTAATCAAGTGTGATTTAATGAGCCTCAATAAAATATTCTCTCAGTCGAATAGAGGATAAGGAGTAGGATACAATCCTTTCTCTTGTGAAGAAAATATTACTCGCTTACTGTGCAAGAAGTTATAAATATAATAGGTGATGGAGGATGTAATGTAGATGAAGGAGAAGGTTAGAATCCTATAACCCCTTTAGTAAGGTACAACATAAACTTCACATGATCCTTGTCTCCTTGACTCCTTTTTTCATATTTTATTATATCCAATTTTAGAAAGAACTTTAAATCCAAGCCGATAACATTTTTCCAACTTAGATGGAGAAGGATTTAAAGTCTTGTTTAAATTTTTATGAGAAGAACTTATTATTTTACAGGAATTCATATCCTTTTTAGGTGTTGGGTAATCCCACAATAGTGGTTTACACTTTTTGGGAGATCCTGATTTTTGTTGAAATTGATTTAAGCCTTGAAAAGTTCCATTTAAAGGATTCCAATTGAAGAGGATTTGATCAAACCACCTTAGATCAAACACCCTTGGATAGAACCCCACTAGTTTTAAACCATACCTATAATGGAGTCTCCTTTACACCTATCAAAATGTTGATAAAAAACCACTTTTGATTTATATTTTCGGGGATCAAATGAATTCATTTAAAATTTATTTTTTGTAAGCATGTATTCCTTATTATAAGCTTCCCAAAAGGTATAATTTTAAATAAATTTAATTTTATTATTTTATTTATTTTTTATTTCTTGTGAATGTAGGTTTTTCACCGAAAATCACGCTGTCTATTCTTCACATGTGGAAAAATAGAAGATTATAAAAAAAAAAATGAAAAATATCAATGCACTAGATATTGATGTCCATGATCCAACAAAAAAAAAGAATTGAATTTTGATACATACAATTTTTTTTATGTTTTAGCTAGTAAATCATGTCTAAATTATAATTGGTTTGACTTTGAAACTTAATTAAGAAAAATATATTCAATGAAATGCTATGAAACCAATTCCATGCACTAGATATCATAGTTACAAATCTAAATTTGAAAAAAATATAATTTTATCCTTCAAAGAAAAGAGTTATGTCTTAGCCAATAACGCCACTCTTTAAAAATGGTGTTTACTACTAAAAAATAGTTTCAAAGGAGAAGGAAAAAGAAGTGCAATCCGATTCCAAAATTTTTGAAAAAAATATATTTAGAATCTATAGAAAAAATGTCACAAATCACTAGTTTGCATCATCTTGAAATTCCTCATGATATAGCCGTTATAGGTGCCCAAAAGTGAAGTTTTAGTTAAAAAAATCCAGTTCAATGTCCAATTTGGCTAAAAATTGTAAACCAGTATTGTGGGATCACCTTGTTAAAATGCTAGTATTAGATATCACAAACACATGAGGGATGAAAGCTAAAGATCCCCACTCACCATCATGGTATGATGATGTTTTTGTATTTGTTGATGTAGAAGAAGATTAAGTGAATGAAACACAAGAATCCTTAGGTTTAGATTGTGATATTTTGTATAGTACTCCCATAAAGGAGAATGAAAAATCTAATGAACCCAAATCATCACCAAAACATGTATTTGAAGATGAAGAAATATTTGAATCCTTATTTTAAGTTTGAGAAGAGGAATGACCAAGATTATGTTGAAACAATTATCGACTCTATAGGCTTTTATGGTAAGATTTTACACTCCCTAATGAAAGTAGGTGCATAATCTAACGAACACCAATCATCACCCAGAGTGTATTCATATTTTCATTATCATAGGAAAGAAATGGTTCAAATTTTGAAGATGGAATCAAAGTACTAAGAGAGTTGGAAATATTATGTTATGCTTCAACATTACAAATAAATTTCTTCATCTATTTTAATTGTATATATCTTATTATTATATTCATTTTTTATTGTATGGTGAAGATTGGACAAGACTCCCTTCATGACATGAATCCAAAATCTACCTAAAATAGGGTTATATGAGAGAGAATCCAACATGACATGGATAAGGGTAGGTAAAATTGTGGGTGCTACCTTAATAGGTAATGTTATTGTTCCTAATGGTTTCCTACCAAAAGTATCAAAGCCGTAGATAGAATGATTATCAAGTTTCATGATATTCTTATCCATACCCATCTTATCTAAAAGGTTAATGATATAAACATTAAGACACGATCCATTATCAATGAGAGTACTTCTAACCATATAATTTTATCAATAAAAAATATATTAATATTAGTAGAGAATCATGTTGGTTTTGGACTTTGGGAGTAGGTAGTTCATGTTGAGGTAATGTAATATCCAAATTTGTTGCATTCATACTATATAACAAGGTTTCTACATCATTCATTTTAACAAAAGGTGGTCCAACAATCTTCTACAAAGATACTTGGAGCATACCATGGTAGGTAGGTGAATTTTAAATTAAATCCAAAAGAGAGATCTTGGATAGAGTATTATGGAGTTGCTCAACAAGATTAGACTCTTTGTCACTATGTTGAGGAGGATGAGGTGTAGGGGGAATATATGGCTGGGGAAATAGAATGGAGGTTTTCATTTTCTTTGGTTTTTTATTAGTTAAACTATTATATATGTGAACCATTGCATGATAATTTGGTTGCAATAAATTTGGGTGTGTTAGTTGTTTTCTAAAGTTTAAGATATGACTAGGAGGTTTAGACTAGGATTGATGATTGAAAAACTTGCACAAGGGAGAGCCAATCTCCTAAGTTTTGGTCCCTTTCGAGTTGTAAAGATGAAAAATTTTATGTGTGTTTTAACAAGCCTATTTGACATAAACCCTAGATCTGAAAATGTAATTTATCGCACAGACAAAAATGAAAACTGTCAAAACAATTATAGATTTGAGAAGGAGATACAGAGAGGAATCTATGATCGAAATTGAGTCTACTCAGGACAAGGGTGGTACCACCCTTGTCTAGAAAAGATATTGTTTTGAGATTTAAAACTATGAAAGGTAGTTTATAGTTTGTTGTGTTTCTCGTGACCTACTCCTAACACAATTTTGAATCTATCCTACTAAGATGTGTACAGATCATGATGGGCCAAAAAGTATTTATATGATGGGTATTTGTAGGGTATGTGGATGACAACTTTTTCTTTACCCAAAATTGATGAAATGAAAAAGGGTTTTAAAGGAGATTCCCAGCTTCCACCAATATAAATTATGCTTCTTACTTTGAATTTAATAAATAATTATTATTCATTTTCTATTTGAATTACTTATCAAAGTCTCAATGATAGGTTTTTGAAAACATCTATAGCTTCTCTCAAATGGCATCACATTTTGAATACAAACATGCATCACATCTCTATGCCGTGATACTATAGATTAAAAAAATAAAATTGAATTTCATGAAGTTTTGACCAAGTTAAGGTGGCTCTATTACATGAGTTTTATATTTTTAAAAAGTTTTAATAAAAAATTCATAATTCACTCATTTACTTGAGTACCATAAAAAAAAATATGCATCACATCCTGACATGAGTCCTCTACTTATGTATAAAATATTATAAAAAAATAATTATCATTTATTGTGGTTAGGGTGGTCAGACAGACACTTACTTATTTTCTTCCTAAAATTAAAGTACTACTGCATTGAAATTTCAAATTTTCACCAAATAGATTTTTTTTTAAATAAACCTAGTAGTTTAGAAACTAAGATAATTTTCTACAAATTCTATTTTTTATATATTTTTGAAATAATATAGATAACTTATTCAAATTTTTATGTCAAGTTGTGTAACTTTGAATTTTCTAAATTTTTTGCCACTTAAGGCCTATTTTTCCATGATGATCTTGCACATACCCCTACACAGATAAAAAGAGGGGAAAGGTTTGTGATGGATAGGGGCTTGCCTAATTTAAACCTCGTTTTGGTATTTCTACCTCCACATACAACAAATGATGATGATCAAGATGGAATTCTCTAGGTCAGGAGGAGGCTAAAACAATAATTGATTGAAATGACAAATGATAAATCGATAATGTTACCTTGATATTAAATATTTGTCAAAGTGATGTCCACACTATGAGTTTCCGCCATAGGTTGTTTGATGGATGCTTGAATGGTTTGAAGACCTGCAATAGGTTATTCCATAAAATATAATAGATTATTGTAGCTAGCATATAGAGGATAACTCATACATATTCATAATAATGGCATGGTTGATCAAAATAGCTCCTTGTTCATAATTGCTTCCTTCTTTCTAATTCCCTACAAACATGATCTTGATTGATGGGAGTACTTTAAAATGTTGCTTATTTTTCCCTTGAATTTCCTTGGCTGCTTTCTAGGATGCTCAATTTCTCAAAAGATTTGCTAGGATTTCAAATGGTGAAAAAGACTTGTATTTATATGCATTAATTCATTTTTCCATAAAATTAGTTATGAAAAGCCAACAAATGAAATTCAATTTGTGAATGTTAAAATTCCAAAAAATGACATATTTAAAATTGGGTCAAAATATGTTGGACAAGGGTGGTACTGTCCTTGATCAATTTTTTTGCCTCAAATTTGTTGGGATGTTAAAGAATTTAATGTATTTTGTAGTGCCCCTATGTATTGGTCTTTTTGGACATTTGGGTAAGTGTTTATTTGTGATTTCATGGTTTATTGTGCTATTGTACTATGTGGTAAACTTAATATTTTAAGTGGCTTTGTGTAATTAGTTAATTGAATTAAAATTTGTTACTATGCGATTTAAACGAATTTGGAAATTAAAACAATAATTAAATAAATTATTTTTTATGAAATATAAAGTACATGGTCTATTAATAAATAATTAAATTTAAATTGATTTGTTAAAAGTAAATTTTTTGTTATTAAATAATTAGATTAAATTTTTTTGATAAAAAGTTTTGTTCTAAATGGTATTTAATAATAATTGAAAATTTATTATTGTATGAGGATAATTATTTAAATTTGAAAAATTATTGAGAATTTTAAATAAACTAAGGTGACTATTATTGTAATTGGATTTTGATTAATTAAATGGGAAGGTAATTGAATTTTAAATTAAACAAAAGGGATAAGATTCTCAAACTGAAGTATAAAGCTGAAAAAAGATGGACAAAGATCATGCATGCACATGCATGACTTCAAACAGTTAATCGAGCTGGAAACTTGCCATTATGGTTAATTTTTGGTCTCGAAAGTTTATCTCTTGGATTTTATTGTGGAAAAATAAAACTCCTTGTTTTTTGATATAGGCCCATTTTGTAAAATGTTTTGATCAGTCAATTAAGTTTTCTAAAAGAAAAATTTCAGTTCTATGCTTTTGATATTTTTTTTGAATTGAATTAGTCTCTAGTGATCAAGTTTGAAGGAAGGTTCTATGGCTGTGAAGTAGAGGTCTTCAGTTCATCCTCTTTGTTCTCAGGTGTAGGAACCCAATTCGGTGTTGTATTCGATCTTAATTTTATCTTCTCCTATGTATGTAAATGAATTCTTCTTCTCTTGTCGATAAACAATTTATTGAATTTTGTTTAATAAATTTAAATATTCATTTTATGAATTATGTTGTTCATTCTTCGCAAGTCCATATCTCAGATTGTTTCTTGGGATCGTCTTCAAAAGAGTAAATTAATCGGTGCCTCTCAAGGCTATAGTTGTACATTCTCATGCCTTCACTTCAATCCAATAATAGCTGAGTCATGTGCCATCTATCTCTTCTTCATATCCTGTGGATTTCATGTTGTTTGGCAGCCGATTTGAATAGTTATACTCCCCATTCCTTTGAAATCCATTTGCT
Source organism: Sequoia sempervirens (assembly GCA_007258455.2). Classification (NCBI taxonomy): domain Eukaryota; kingdom Viridiplantae; phylum Streptophyta; class Pinopsida; order Cupressales; family Cupressaceae; genus Sequoia; species Sequoia sempervirens. Next base: position 7,353 of record VDFB02343757.1, on the reverse strand, counting down.
TGTAAGTCGGTTGTAGGATAGTTGATAGGGGAAATATTTTGGGTTAGCAACTCCCCACATTTGGTGGATGAGCTTGTAGTTGTTTGGGAAGACTTTTGTTTAGGGTGAGTGGTCTGCTTGTAGTGCCCAGTGCATACTTGATCATTTGATGCTTTGGTTGCTCAATACATTCAAACCCCTATGTTGGATGGCACCTATTAAGCTCTGTAGGATAGGTTTTGGTCTATTTCTTTGGAGTGTAGCGCATGGTTTGATCCGTCGATGCTTATTTTTAATTATTTTTGTGAGTTTCTTATTCTGTTTCAATTGACAAAGTTACTATCCTTTTGAAGGTTCTATTCCTTGAGATTCGATTGCTATAACAGCCATGCTTAGCGCCCAATGTGTGTTAAGAGTGAACTGGTTTTAATGTTGTGTTTTTCCCCCTCCATAGTAACCAATACATGTGTGTCTTGAAAACTATGCTATCTTTTTGTGCATATTTGATGAAATTCTATTTTCTTTGTTATGGTAGTGGTAATTGCTTTGTTTTATATGTTAATCAATCTCTTGTTGTCCTATCTTATTTCTAAGGTAATGTATCATCAATCGGGTGAGACCACTATGATCTACTAAATCATCCTTGGCCAAATCTATTTCTAAATATGCAACCAACATTTTTTTTATATAGAGCCATGCCTTTGTATTTTCCTTTCATTGCATCATACAATGGGTTTCAATCGGCCTTGTCTTTGATATATATTAGATTTTGATTTGTGCCCAGAAGAAAACTACAGAGATGCATATGTCCTTTCAAGTCATTTCATGTAGGATAGACCTCCCTCTCTCCAACCATCCTTGCTACTAAACTTAACAATTTGTTCATCCCATGAAATTTGTGGCATTTCTATCATAAGCGTAGACTTGAGTTGAAATTGTTGCAAGTATGAGCTTGTCTAGTGGTGTTGTCATTAATGTTGTCATTGATGTCAACACTATTCAATATGTTGAAAATTGTACATGTATGGCTGAGATGTTGGTGAGATGTTGTGAGTACATGGAGCTACCCTTATGGTGTTACAGATATGTTGGTATGATGAGTTTCCAAGTGCTTTTGAGAAAATTAATGAAGAAGAGAAATCAAAGTGTTGGAAGTGTTCATATTGTGCTTCGGTATGTGCTCTGCATTTCTCTTGTGGTCATCCTATGTCTATGTGGTTCTAAAGATTTCATTATGGTGATCTGATGATGATATAGTCTGAGTTTCAGTTTTTGGTGAGATGGTATGTGAAAGTTGTGTCCTTTGGTTTGTGTGTTCCACTAGCAGAGTAAGTGTTCTGTGGACTGGGAGAAATATTTTTTCTCCGCATTCCTCCATTGTTTTGTTTCAGATCGTGTGGATCTAGTAGATGTCTTGTGAAGGTCTTTCCTATGCTTTGGCGAAGAGGTTTGGAGTTTTGTAATCTAAAAATCATGTTTTAGTATTTTTGTGTGTATGCACAAACTAGATAGACTAGTGAAAGAAATTTAGTGATTGAAGCCTGTTGTTTTTGTTGTAGATGTATCTGGAAGATTCTAAGATGTATTCTCATGCATAATGAAGTGTGTTGCATCATCTGCATGTCATCTTCTTATTGGGAAGCATGTGCATCATTGATAATTTGTGTTTTCATTAGCTTTGGCTGACCTAGTGTTTACACTTCATTCAAAGAATAAAATTTAATTGAGGAAGCATGTAGAAGATTCAAGAATATTATTTTAATGTTTTTTATTGGTCCACTCTTATTCCTTTCCATCATGGGAATTTAGAGTTTTTGAACTAATTTGAATTTATGAAATGATGTATTGTGCCCAACCGTGGTAAATGTTTCTAAGGTTGAGAATGGTATAAAAGAAAGATGAGTTGTGAAGAATTGTATGACAATGTGATGCAAAGTGAAAAAAGTGTGCCAGTGAGTTGTGATAGTAGTTTTTCAGTGTGTTGAAGGTAGTGAACTAAAGGTTTCTATAATCCTACAAATGTGCTTTAATTGTTGTGGTGGATCTTTTTTTCTCTTTTGTATCTATAGGTAGTGAGCCTCCCTATTGGATAGTGAGTCCTTTGTACTTGGATAGTGAGTCCTCTTTTAGGCAGTGAGCCCTTGGTAGTGAGTCTTTGTATTTAGTTTATAATCTTTATATTGTGAGTTAACCCTCACCATGGTTTTTCCCTTATTGGGTTTTCCACGTAAAAATCTAGTGTTCATTGTGTTGATTTATTTTTTGTTATCTGTGTTTCATGCTCATATTTAATAATAGAATAGTGTGGTTGAAGATTTGATAAGTGATAAAGTTTTAAGTTTGAATTTGTATGACAACTGATTCACTCCCCCTCTCAGTTGTCCTGTGCCTGTTTAACAATTAGTATCAGAACCCTGGTTCCTTGCTGTAGAGCTTAACCGCTTAAGGAAGATCTGATGGCACACAAGTTGTCAATCCCTATGTTTGATGGAACTGACTACAAAGATTGGAAGGGATAGATGAGAGGATATATTATCTCTCTTGGTTTCAAGACCTAGAAGGATGCTGAGAATAAGTATACACTTCCGTCTGGTGGTGTTAATTTTGTAGATGAGATCTCTGCTTATGAAGAAAATGAGAGGGCGAAGTATGCAATTTGTAGTGGTTTATTTAAAAATGAGGGAATCAAGGTAAATTCATTGAACACTGCATATGATGTTTGGAAGAAGCTAGAAGACATGTATGAAGGGAATGAAAAGGTGAAACTGACAAAGAGACTAGGGGAAAATCGTAGATTTGTGAACCTAAAAATGGAAGATGGTGAAGAATTTACAAGTTTCTTTCATAGGGTTGAACAGATTGCAAATAAGGTTAGAAATCAAGGAGGAAAGCTAGTAGATGAAGATAGAATAGAGAAGATCTTGATCACCCTACTGGACTGCTACAACGATAGGAAATTGGTGATTGAAGAAATGTATGATGCTAAGAAGTACACTTTGGAACACTTGTTCGACACCCTAGAACCATTTGAATTGAGAAAGTTTCGGAAAGTTGACAAGATAGAAGAAAAGACAGAAACAACATTTAAGGAAATGAAGATTGAGGAGGAACCAGATAACGATGATGTTGATGAGTTGGAAGCTAACTTCACCAAGAAGTTGAAGAAAGGTACTAGAAAGTATAAAGGTATGTTTCCCTTTAAATGCTTTAGTTGTTGTAATATTGGTCATTATCCTTCAAGATGTCTGAATAGGGTTGCACATAAAAATAAAAAGGATTATAAGGATAAGGATAGGAAGGATAAGAAGTATAAGAAGCTATACTATGTTAAGGAAGAGTTAGGTATTTCTGATGATGAATCTAAAAATGAGGTTGATGATAGTGAATGCTTATTCTTATCTTTCAAAATAAATTTGTATCCACTAACTTTGGAAAATGTGTAAGTAAGAAACCTCTAGAAGTTAAGAAGAATATGATGGAAGGTACTCTGGTTACCACATTTCATGCAAGAAATGATGAAGACTACTGGTTAATTGATAGTAGATGTTCAAATAACATGACCAGAGATAAGAGTAAGTTCATTAAACTTGAAAAATATGATGGTGGTTTAGTTATGTTTGGCGATGATTCAAGAGCTAATATCTCTGGTAAATGTTCAATTAGTTTTGATGAAGTGCATATCACTGATGATGCATATTATGTGAATGGTTTGATATATAATATTTTGAGTGTTGGTCAGATGTGTAGAAATGGCTTTAAGCTTTTGTTTCAGAACAATACCTATGAAATCAGGAAAGGATCCAGAAATGGAGATATGATTTTTCTATTGGAAGAAAAACTCATGGAAACATCTATTAGTTGAAGGGAGTTGATGGTCACTGTCTTGTATCTCAGATCAGTGAAAGTTGGTTATGGCACCGAAGAATGGGACATGTGAACTTTGATAACTTGGTCAAGATAAATAAAAAGGAAATAGTTTGAGGACTTTCTAGAATCACAAGACTTTCTAACGCTATCTATAGAAGTTGTCAACTGGGGAAGTAGACAAGATGTAGCTTTAAAGGAAAAGAATATTCTACTACTGGTATGCTGGAGTTGGTACATATTGATCTCTATGGTTTGACTAAGACTGGAAGCCTGAATGGTGATAGATATTTCATGTTTCTTATTAATGATTACACTCGAATGACATGGGTTGCTTTTCTTAGAGAAAAGAATTAGGCCCTGGATAGGCTTAAGGTATTCAAAGAAAGAGTGGAGAATGAATTAAATCTGAAAATGAAATTTTTAAGATTAGATAGAGGTGGTGAATTCACTTCTAGTGAATTTAATACATTCTATGAGAAGCATGGCATAAAAAGACAATATTCTTCTCCAAGAACCCCACAAAAAAATGGAGTAGTTGAAAGGAAAAACAAGATAGTACAAGAAGTTGCTAGAACTATGGTGAAAGAATCTAATGACCCATATGTATATTGGAGAGAAGCGATACATACTATTTTTTATATTCTTAATAGAGTTCAAATCAGACACAACAACACAAAGACACATTTTGAGTTGTGGATTGGTAAGATTCCTATTGTGAGATGTTTTAAGGTATTTGGAAGAAGATGCTATATTAAACGAGATGATGAAAATCTTGGAAAGTTTGATGCTAGATGTGATGAAGGAATATTTCTTGGATACTATACCACTAGCAAGGCATACAAATGCTTTAACAAAAGATTAAGGAAGATTATTGAAAGTGCTAATGTGAAAGTTGATGAAGATATACACAAACCTATTGAGATAAGTGAAGTTGAGCCTGATGATCCTATCTATGGATATATACCTAAAGAAAATAAGAAGGAAAAAGATGATGAAGAAGAACAAGTAGTAGAAGAAGAAGAGAATGAACCGAAACCTATTGCTGGGACTCCTAAATATGTATAGAAGAATCATCCAAAAGATTAGATAATTGGAGACAAGAGTGAAGGTGTAAAGACAAGAAGAAAAGTTGCAACTAAGGTAAATTTCTGTTTACTCTCTAAAATAGAACTAAAATCTTTAAAGGAAGCATGTGAAGATGAAAGTTGGATGAGAGCTATGAAAGAGGAATTGCAATAAATAGAAAATAATCAGACATGGGAAATAGTCCCTAGGCCTATGAACAAAAATGTGATTGGCTCAAAATGGGTGTTCCTGTATAAGCGAACTGAAAATGGAGAAGTAGCGAGGAATAAAGCAAGATTGGTATGAAAATGATATTCACAAGTTGAAGGAATAGATTTTGAGGAAAAATTTGCTCTTGTGGCCAAAATGGAAGCTATTAGAATGTTTTTTGGCATTTTCTACACACAAGGACTTCAAAGTATATCAAATGGATGTTAATTCAACTTTTCTAAATGGTGAGTTGGAGGAAGAAGTATACATAGAGCAACCTGAAGGGTTTTAGCTGTCTGACAAGCCAAACATGGTTTGTAAATTGAAGAAAGCATTGTAAGGATTGAAACAAGCTCCTAGAGCTTGGTATGCAATACTGGACAAATATTTGACAAAGCAAGGATTCAACAAAGGTTCTACTGACAACAACCTCTACTTCAAAGTGCAAGGTAATAAGATGTTGATTGTAGTTTATGTCGATGATATCATTTTTGGAGGAAATGAAGGAATGTGCAAAAAGTTTGTTGAAGAAATGCAGAAAGAATTTGAGATATCTATGATTGATGAATTGAATTTCTTCCTTGGTCTACAAGTGAATCAGACTGAAAAAGGGATATTCATTTCACAATCTAAGTATGTAAAAGAGTTGTTGAAAAAGTTTGGGATGGAGGATTCTAAGCTGGTTTGTACTCCTACATGGTATCCAGATGTAAACTGAGCAAGGATGATGAATCTGCTAAGACTTATTAGAGAAAATACATATCCATGATTGGTGGACTACTGTATCTCGCTACTACCAGACCAAATAGTATGCATGCAGTGTGTTTAGTTGCTAGATTCCAAGCAGATCCTAGAGAAGCACATCTTATGGCTGTAAAAAGAATATTTAGATATCTTAAAGGCACACTAGATTATGAATTGTGGTATCCTAAGAGTAATGATTTCATCATGAGTGCTTATACAAATGTTGATTGGGATGGATGTGTAGATGACTGAAAGAGTACCAGTGGTGGTGCTTTCTTTCTTGGTAGAAGACTAGTTTCATGGCTGAGTAAAAAGCAGGACTTGGTTTCTTTATCCACTATAAAGGCTAAATATATTGTTGTTGCATCCCGCTATACACAAGTTTTGTGGATGAATCAAACTATGAAAGATATTGGTGTGATATGTGATGAACCTATTCCTATTTTCTATGATAATACAAGTGCAATAAACATTTTGAAGAACCCAGTTATGCATTCAAGAATGAAGCACATATCTATCAAGTATCATTTTCTGAGAGAGAAACTGTTGGAGAATGAGGTCATATTGGAGTATGTAACTACAAAGGAATAGATTGTAGTCATATTTACTAAGGCCCTTCTGAAGGATACTTTTGAGAATCTTTGGGAGAGGTTGGGGGTCACTGGGCCTCCTAACTTAGTGCACATGAAGGTGCACCAGTCTAGTGAATTCATAGATTCTTCATTTATCTAGACTGATTGATGGGTCTACTTTGTAGGGGGAGTAGAAAATATTTTCATTTTTGTAATATGAGTATACTCCTAAGGGGGAGTAATCAGAGTAGTTGTTCTTTTCCATTGATTTCAAAGGGGGAGAAAAGGCTATGTGTTTCCATCAATGATAAAGGGGGAGATTGTTGCAAGTATGAGCTTGTCTGGTGTTGTTGTCATTAATGTTGTCATTGATGTCAACACTATTCAGTATGTTGTAGATTGTACATGTATGGATGAGATGTTGTGAGTACATGGAGCTATCCTTATGGTGTTGTAGATATGTTGGTATGATGAGTTTCCAAATGCTTTTGAGAAAATTAATGAAGAGAAATTAGAGTGTTGGAAGTGTTGAGATTGTGCTTCGGTATGTGATCTACATTTCTCCTATGGTGATCCTATGTCTATGTAGTTATGAAGATTTAATTATGGTGATATGATGATGATATAGCCTGAGTTTCAGTTTTTGATGAGATGGTACGTGAAATTTGTGTCCTTTGGTTTGTGTGTTCCACTGGCAGAGTAAGTGTTCTGTGGACTGGGATAAATCTTTTTTCTCTACATTCCTCCATTGTTTTGTTTCAGATTGTGTGGATCTGGTAGATGCCTTATGAAGGTCTTTCCTATGCTCTGGTGAAGAGGTTTGGAGTTTTGTAATTTGGAAATCATGTTTTAGTACTTTTGTGTGTGTCTACATAGACTGGATAGACTGGTGAAAGAAATTTAGTGATTGAAGCCT
>VDFB02343756.1:0-10315 GCA_007258455.2 Sequoia sempervirens | reverse complement strand
TTGTAGAAATATTTCAGCAAAGATAGCATAAATAGCAATATTTACTTTAAGGTTGAAAAAGATCAAATTTTGATTGTAGTTGTGTATGTTGATGACATAATTTTTGGGGGAAATGAAGTTATGTGCAAAAGATTTGTACAAGAGATGCATAAAGATTTTGAGATGTCTATGTTTGGGGAGATGAATTTTTTTCTTGTTCTTCAAATCAATCAAATAGAAAAAGGTATATTCATTTCACAATCAAAGTATGTCAAGGAAATGTTTAGGAAGTTTGGAATGGGAGATTCTAAGTTGGTATGTACCCCTATTGTTACTAGTTGCAAGCCGAGTAAGAATGATGAATCTCTTGAGGCTGATTAGAGAAAGTTCAAATTAGTGATGGAGGACTGTTATATTTAATTGCTACTAGATCGGATATCATGCATGTAGTTTGTCTTGTGGATAAAATTCAAGAAGATCCCAAAGAGTCACATGTTGCAGTAGTAAAGAAAATATTTAGATACTTGAAAGGAACTATAGAACATGGCTTATGGTATCGAAAGGATACTGATTTTCCTTTGAGTGCATATATAGATGTAGATTGGGTAGGTTGTGTGGATGACTTGAAGAGTACAAGTGGTTTTTTTTTCTTTCTTGGAAGCAGGTTGGTGTCTTGGCTAAGTAAGAAGAAGGATTTAATGTCATTATATAGTGTAAAGGCATAATACATTGTTGCAACATCATGATACACATAGGTGTTATGGATGAAGAAAACTTTTGAAGGATATCATAGTGATATATGATGAACCTATTTCTATCTTATGTGATAATACAAGTGCTATCAATATTTCAAAAAATATGGTAATGCATTCAACAACAACTCATATTTCAATCCAGTATCACTTTGTGAGAGAGAAGGTTATAGAGAATGAGGTGAAGTTGGAGTATGTGCATACTAAGGATCAAGTTGTACATCTTCATGAAGGATCTTCCTAAGGACACTTTTGAGTATCTCTAGGAGAAGTTGGGGGTTATTTTGTAATGACCACCTAAGATAATGCTAATGAAACACAAGATATTAATAAAATTTATTTTGTAATTTAAACAAACTAATATTAAAAGATAAAGTACTAATTAATATTACTTGATATGGATAGGAAATCAATGAAGAAACCCTGCCCCACAATCACCATAGAAAGGGTTAATGTACAAAATAGATAACTTGTGAAAAAAATCCATATTGTTATAGGTAACTAACAAAACAAAAATATTAAAAACTTACCAAAGATATCAACATATTACCAGCACCACAAAATAATTATTTTATTTTGATAATTGTGCATGTAAAAATTACTTCTATGCATTTCATATTAATGAATCATTTTATACTAAACATTATATTCATATTAGCTTTGAATTAGTTATATTTCCCTTTATTTATCTCAACTTCACATATCTATTCCAAATTTAAATTGAATTATAATATCAATCCCAATCTCTTTAGATAGAACCCCCAACAAAAATCTTATTAGTGAACTCCTAATAATACATTATCCCAAAACTTCAATTCTATCAATATATCACACTTCAAGTATTTGAAATCTTAATATGAAATATAGAATGAATAAAACTATATATAGAAACCCAGTGATGTATTAGCACAAAGTTGTGTCACACTTTCGACCAACTTATCAACACAGGTGAATTTAAGTAATTTTAACTAAAAAATAATTTTGGTCAAACATATTATCTTGTAAGATTCAATCTAGCTAAATTATATATGTCCACAACTTTTCCAGTTAAAATTGTTGGCTAAATGCATATTTAGCACCATTTTGAATCCAATTTACCAATAAAATAAAATTATTTAAAAAACTTGATGTTTCAACAACTTCTACTCGTGTAATTTTTTTAATTTTTTTTTAAAATACCCTTTTGTATATCCATAAGTTTAGTTTTCAAAAAGTATATATTTTAATAGTTTAATAATTATTTATATTTTCTTTTTTATTTTTACTAAATGTCGGTTATTAGCAGAAAACATTAAGTTGATTACCATGTCATGGAAAAATAGCAAAACTTATTAATTTTTTTTTTTTAAAAATATGATGCCCTAAATATGAGAATCTATATCAAGATGGTATAATTTTTTTTCTATTTTAGATAAATAATTTATATGAAAGTTGATGTCGACTAGAAACAACTAAGTTTTAATATGTACACATTTTAATATTTATTTAAAAATATATATTTATCAAAATTAGAAAAATAATATATCGATGCCCTAAAAATTCAAGTTATAAATATCCATAAAAAAATTGAAGGAAAATAGATAAAATTTACTATATAAAGGTTGACATCTTATGTAACTTCATTTTTGAGCATTTTATCAACAACTAAATTATAGTATTAATTTATTAAACACCATATTCAAACAATTTTCTATTTTTTTCAAAAAAATACAAACATAAAATATACTAAAAAATAAATATTTTATTAGTTTACATGATTTGAAAATTTAAAACATATATATCGTGTTTTAGTGATTCAAGTTTAAAAGTTGGATTAGTGTTGGCCATTTTCTTTATAAAAGTGTGACACAACTTTGTACTCTTACTAAAAATTGAGAAATATTCAAGAATAGATCTTAAGTACTTGCAATATCGTAAATCTGCATATATATATTATACTTCGAATTCTTCAAGTAACTTTAAGTATATATCTAGATTAACGAATTATAAACTTTATATACGTGAAAACTTAAACTAGACAAACTAATACCCTTGTATATTAGAACATAATAACATTTAGTATACTAAAATGTTTAGGTAGTTACTTTAAATATTATTAACTGAATGCAATGTTAGATCTTAATTTATGACAGCATGAACAGTTACTTTTTATATATACGTTATCAATATGTATACATTTGATTTTAGGCTCTAATCACAGAAAGTCAACTTCAAGACTTAACTTGCAGAATATATATTACAAAGACAAATAGTGTTACTAATCTACTAATAACATACCAATATCAGATTATAAAAGTATAAATATCGAATGTCACTGCAATTTCTTCATAAAAATGTTTGAAATCACTGTTAGCTAAACTCTTACTAAACATGAATACTTAATTAAGTATACTAGATAAATGTGCATCTCATGTAGTCTTTTCTTACAGCACTCAAACATACGTGATAAAAATCCATACAGAACACTGTTTAAATCTAAATTTCATTCTATAAGGAATGTGCTTACTAGAATTAAATGCAATTAGAAAGAGCATTGTTATACATCATAACAATTTACACAAGGAATTCTAATAAACAACTATTGTTACACCATCATTACAATTCAAATAAGCAGCAAACAGTTGCATCACCAAGTGACATCAATACAAACTGCAAAATGTTTTATACAAAAAAGCAAAACATTTCAGCAACAAGTTCAAATGGTGGACAAAATCTCATCAAATGCTTTATGGAACTGAAAACAGATGACTGTCTTAAAGCGAAAGAATCAATTAAAACTGTACAAAGTGAATCAGATGCGAAGAATTTTTATGTTGACATTTGACTTGGAAATTGGAATTATTTTGCAGCTTTTCCCAATGAGAAGAGGGATAAAAAACAAGGCAACACATCTTGAGAAGACTAATGAACTACATTGTAAAGTATTGGCATGGAGACCAGGATATTTTTATGCTATAATGGCGCAGCCATTGCGCTAGCTAAGAGAGGGAAAAATTGATATTGCAAGGAAATTTTTACGTGGGTACAAGAAGCTGCTGCAAGGAACATCCTTGTTTTGGTGCAGGATAGAAGTATTTGCAGTCACTAAAATCTCTTATTACCAATGATAATCTAGAGTACCACTATAAGGACAGATTCACCATCTTTAATCACATGCACAAATATAGATATTAAAGAAGAATATCAAATGGTTAGTGGCGTTTTTAGAGGAATGGCAACCGATGATATCAAATAAGAGGAAAAACAAACCAGAACCAGTAACAAACTCATGACCGAACTCGAACTCACGAAGCGAGTTACACACTAAGTGTACGACCTCCATCTCATACCCTTTCAAATGGACATGGTATTGAAATAAGATTTTAAATGAATTCACATAACTTGCTCATCCTTTATAGAAAGAAAAACTTGATCAACCTCAATTTTAATTTAAAGTCTCAGGACAGTAATAAAAAGAAACATAAATTGGAAACAAGACTTCCAAATAAGGGAGGGGAGGAGCAACATAATTACTGATAATGCAAGAAAAAAGTGTGGAATGGATTTAATGACGAAAACAATATGCATACCAATTTAAACTTAAATTAAAAAATTGTTGAACAGAGATAACTTTCTGAAATGGATTTACTTGATCAAAGAATCTAGAACGATCCATTGGGCAATAAAGAAACTAGCAATCAAAACAAAAAAATTAATTCTTGTGAATCAAGCAATACTAGAGATGAGTTTCCTATTCTTCTTTATCGCAGGAGTAAGAAACTAGATGTGTCAATGCATCACATGACAAGAGGAGTGATTCTAACTTTTCCTAGCAAAAGAGATAAATCGCCTTTGAAATAAATCAGAAAGGATAGATTTAGAGAGAAAAAGATTTAGCCAGAAAAAACTCAACATTAAACAATGTCAATAATGAATTTCGAAAATAACCCTATTCACTATTATGCATTTAAATGTTTTACTATTGAAATTAACAGCAGCCAATAAATATCTAAACCTAAAGCTATTCATAAAATAATTTACAGAGGGTGAAAAAAATAGATAGCTGAGATAAAAGGAGAACAACACAGATTTACGTGGAAAACCCCAACTGGGGAAAGACCACCCAAGAAAGATCCACAGGTTCATTTTATTGATAATAAATAAGAATACATTCTCCTCCTCCCTTTCTTTCTGCATGATACACATTTATATAGTTTTTCAAAAGTAGTAACTATTATAAAAAACAACGGTTGAGGTAACCAGCCAAGAGAACAAATAATTAACATACACTTAACATAATGAAATTATTTCATTGGTCCCAATAAATCCATTTCAGTTCACAATTCTTTCTTGAGTTTTGAACCCATATTTTCTTCCAAGTACCTTTGTTAAATCTGCAACACTTTATTTGAACATTAGTACATTAATATAAATTTGATAGTAAAAATGGTAACAAATAAATTAATAATTTCTTTTTGTCAAATATATATACCATGACCTATTAATTTACAATGTTTACACATATCCTTTCTTCTTGTAGAGCTTAATCTTGGGATCACGTTAGTTTAATTTTCAGGAGGGGCATTACATTCTCCCCCACTAGTTTCAAGCTTCCTCTTAGAAGCTTCCAATAGAATCCGAACTATATACCATACTATTGATTAACCATTATTTGAGAAGGAAACGGAGAAATAAAGTGTACAACTCAACATGCAAGAAAGGATAAAAATAATCATAAAAATCAAATCATACTCCAATCATAAACATTATCATTTGGATGTTGTTTCCAAAACTAGGAATCTGGACTAAAGAGTCCACCCCCACATGGGGAGAAAACACCCCAACTACTAAATTACAAACTTGAAATAAAATTAGACATTAATGATGACCCACACATAATAAATTCGTTCACTGAATTTAGGTATAGGGAGAGAAGTGGGATTTCCTTCCCTCTTGGGGATCTACACAACCAATTTCATATATATAACTTCATTATCAACACAATCACCACCACCCATCAAATAATCTCCACACCCAACTACCACCATCCACCCAAAAACATCCCCATACCACCATTACCATCCATCTGAAACCTCCACACACCACCACTACCATTCATCCAACAACCTCCACACACCAAAAATACCATCCATCCAACAACCTCCATTCATTGCAATAACCAATGGACATGGTTTTCGAACATCATTCAGAATTTCATACTTTCATATTTGATTAACCATCCCCAAGAGAGGTTTGCACCCTCCTCAACCCCACACAAAAGAGGCTCTTAGCCTGTAGGAGAGATTCACTCCTTATACACAAAAAATAACAAAAATACACACTAAACCAAAACACATAGAAAAGAATCATGTAATCTCATCACACATAATTTAACTTGAGGGTATAAATAAGTAGATCATTTCAAATGTCTACCACACCCTTATCCCAAATTAGATACCTAGTATCTCAAACTTGAGTCACAATCACAACACGTATTATAATGCACCTTCATAACTCTAGACACACTCATAAGAACCCATACTTAGCCACATGAAACACATAGAGACCACTTAGCATTTATCAAAGCATGAACTGGTTCATATTTGAAACAATTACCAACACTTTACACATTGGACTTCCAAGAATGAATTTCACATAATTTTCAATCTTCAACACGACTTTCATAAAACCATTAGAACAAGGATTATTTTCACCATAGAACCAACCACAATATACCACTAAGGTTGTCACATGTTTCAACTCATAGTTCCATTATCATATTCTAATGAAAATAAATATCATCATATAAATCAGTTAATACAATAAGTTCAAAATTCATAAATAATTTAGATGAATACAAATTTTACCCTTCAAACTTGTTTTAGAGGTGAAATTAGCCATTACTTACTTAACTTACCTAATTCCATGCTCTTATCAAATTTCCTTCTACTCATTAAACCCAAAAATAGATGCTCATACCAAATTTCAGGAAAATTACTCAAATGTATTCAAATGATCTTAATAATTTGTAATTACGACATCCTTTACTGCAAGAATTTTTAATTGTTAGCCTCTAAAATTAATACTAAAACTTTAATAGTACTAGATCTATTTCTTAACATTTTCTAAAGATAGAAGAAACTATACTAAGATCTTCTTGCCTAATTCTATCACTAGTTGTGAAATGTTCCTATATCATCTTTTTCAATATCAACACTTTACTCCTATAGTTACATTGAGCTAAATAACACATGGACATCAAGAATTCAATGGGAGATCCCATCAAATTTTCAATGCATTAAAAAACAAATACCTTTAAATCAACAAGTTTACATACCTTTTCATATTTTTCTTACCAATTTTAGGATTCATTTAGCTTGTGTAACATCAAAGTTGTAGCATATTCTCCTTGTAATCTTGTGTTCATATCCACTGTCTTTTTCACCTTTTCCCCCAAATTTCCCTACTGTTGGAACTTGAGGCTTTGATACCTATGCAATTCCCACCTAAGATAATGCTAATGAAACACAATATATTAATAAAATCTAGTTTGTAATTTAAACAAAAGAATATTAAAAGATAAAGTACCTATTAATAATACTTGATATGGATAGGATATCAATGAAGAAACATTTCCCCACAATCACCATAGAAAGGGTTAATCTACTATAAATTGTTTTTTCCTTGATTGTTTTTATTTTCAACTTGTGCAATGTTTTTAGTTTCAGATAAGCCCACACTCAAGTAGAGTTATCAGAAAGTTCTGCAATGCACTACGTGGTGGCTGTGCAACTTCATTTTTTCTTTCCTTTTGGGAGAGAGTAGGGACATGTGTCAACTCATTGAATATTTTCTCAAGGAGATAGATTCATGAGCTCGAAAGTTTCCACTTGTTTGAAACATCATCTCTTCACTACGAGAAAATTGTGCTTCTTATGAAGTGATATCTTTTGGGAGTTTGTCGAAGCTTATTGGAATTTTTCTTTTCTTGGTTTTTGAGATGGAAGCTTTGAGTCGGTGCCTTTGGGTGACATGATTGGTCAACTAGACCCTTTTCTAGGCTATTTTCAGGATTTGATCATTTATAGACCTCCATCTTTGCTAAATATTTGAAAAGCAGTAATGTGGCAGTTGAGAATTGATGAGAAAAGATTGTTGTGACCTAACTAAAGATCTATGATCAGATCATGTGCTATCAAATGCCAACATTTGGCAGTAATTACTTTTGTGTTGTGGTGGCGATTTCCTCTTTCTATATCTATAAAGTAAGGGCGGCGATAGATGAAAGGGTTGGATTCCATGTTTTAGTTTCTTTTGCCGAGGAAAAGTTTCTTTAATTTTCTTAGGATATAGAACTATTTTTCAGAAGTGAAATATGTAGAACTACTTTTCTCTAGCATGTTATATCTTTTAAAGCTTAAACTATTTTCAGATTGGCATTCAACCTCTATTTTAAAGTTCATTTGATATTTAAATCACAAAATATTGAGGAGAAATATTTGATACTGTGCATGTATGGCCTTTATTTAGCTTTCTTTCTTTATGCTTTCATTTTGAATGAAACACTATGTCTTGCAAGCTCAAATCAAATAGTTTAAGTGACTGATTTCCATGTTGTATGCTCGTATAATAGAATAATAACCCGTGAAAACTTGACTATGTCATTGGACTTCTCTATTTTTTTGAAGGGTTATTTTTTTGTTATATTATGTTGTATTAGGAGGAAAAGTTTATGCAATTTTTGAATGTTTTTCTATCACCCTTAGAAATATTTATGTTTGATCAGACCTTAATGAACACTACCTGTGAAAATATTTGAAAGTCTGCATTGTTCTTGTTATTAGCATTTGTTGTTCATTCTCTTTCCAAAAATGATGGGTTGTGGTGTTATGTGTCTAATTATATCACTCATAGGAATGATTTAGATTGAAATGTTGTAAAAGCATTGGCACATTGCCATTTTATGTTTTCTATTTAAATTTCTTTCTACCCTTTTCTCCAAACCCCAAAGAAGAGCCAACTTTCTATAAAAATACTCTAGGTATTCAGTGAGGCCCAAATTGGTCCCCCATTCATTGAATTTCCCATCAGACTGTTGGAGACATGTAAGACTTGATGATCAATAGTTCTTTTTCTGGCATGCCTAATGGTACAATAAGTTTTATGAATGCCTGATTAGAAGTTAGAAAAATTTCTTAAATCAGGCTAAGGAAGGAAACTTGCAATTTCATGCTCTAAGTCCAAATGAGAGCATCTTCAAGAGGCCACTTCCAATACTCTCAGTTACCTACCTCAATACCTAGGAGAAGGAGACTTATAGGTTTTGTATCACCTGTAAGAAGTAATAGCATAAGAAGTAAGAGCCCAATATCTAGAGCCTTATCTACTCCACCTAGAGGTTCAACCTTCCAAATCAGAATACCTATATACCTGATTCATAAGAATATTTTCTCTATGGATCATGTACCTCCCCCTGCTCCTAGAAATTTTCATAATCTAGGATAGCAGTAGTCCACTATGACCACCCACACCCCTAGATGTATGGCCTGCCATACCCACTAACACCCTTAAGGCTATTCCAAAATTCTCCAGAGAAGACTTCAAAACCCCTTCCAAACACATTTAGGATATAGCAGAGGTATATAGGGTACATAATATAGCAGAGGAGAACATCGTCTTAAGGCTATTAGCTACCTCTTTCAAAGGAAAGGACCAAGATTGGTATCATTCTTTGGCCTTAGGCTCTATTATCTCCTAAGATTATCTTGGAGAAAGGTTGTTTGAATGCTTCTTAGAGAAACGAGACCAATCTTTGTTGCTACAACAACTAATTACCATCAAGAGAGCTCTGCAAGAGGCCATGAGTGATTTTAACACCAGGTTTCACAAGACTTGGAAAATGATCCCTATGACTGCTCGACCCCAAGTTGTGATGGCATTCATATTCTATCTGAAGGCCCTCAACTTAGATATTGCAGTGATGATAACGTCCATCGAAGGGGATATCTTGCCTGATGCATACGAGTTGGTTGTGCATGAGGAAAATAGTTTAATTGATGTCAAGAAGCTTCCGCCATGGCCTCTAATGCCTATATTTGTAGAAATATTTGGTGGTCTCTGGGAAGAAGCTACTCTAAGTGCTCTTGCTACACAATTGATGTTAGTGTATGTCATAGTCTATGTACGAGTATCTTGCCAACCAAACAAGCACGTCAGGTTTGTACTCAATTGTAGCTGATATCAACGACATGAAAAGTATCATGTGGAATTTTTCTAACGAGTTGGTCCTTATCAAATGATAGAAAGCAACATCTCTGAAGTAGACCGCAAAGTCTATGGTAGGGGAAATCCATCTTATCAACAAAATCCATACCAGGGATCCTCTAGAGGAGGAGGTCAGTAGGCGTTGTCTACAAAACAAATAGTTTACGTCACCATGCTGCTACAAATGGTCAAAGAAAGCTTGAGTAAAGAGTTGATTCTAGGACAAAAAAATTTGGCAGAAGATGATAATGTATAGTACTTCCCATGTAGTGATAGCCATATACCTCAAAATTTTCCAAGGGGGAATATGCAATAGAAGATAGCAGAACAAAGAAACAAGG
>VDFB02343754.1:0-11347 GCA_007258455.2 Sequoia sempervirens | reverse complement strand
TTTTTCTATTAAAATTCATTTTGCATTAAGATTATTTTTATGTATAGCATTTTTTATTTGTCTTCTTTGTCCTCTAGTTCAATTAATATTTGATCATTTATGGGCATCAAAAAGTATTTGATTTTAAATTGAGTCATTTTGATTAATTGCAATAAATTCAATATTAGTTCCTTTAACAATTCATTAATTAGCTATGTTTTCTTTGTGCAAGTAAAATTATAATTGTTTTACATGATTGAGTTGGGACTTAAATATAAGCAATGATATGGATCTTTATGTGATGAATTCTAAAGAGATGTTTTAAATTTTGAAGAGTTATTTTTATATTTTAATTTGATTTACAGCTTTGAAGATTAAAGCAAGCACACTTGTTCACAATTGTTCAAAGTGTGCATAAATGATTACTTAACCAGCATATTAAACCAAATTTATATATTTGTAAAGGAAAATATTTTTTCTTTAAATTTAGATCTATTTGTCAAGATGTATATATAAATATACTTAATGTAGATTAATTAATAGTAGTAAGAATTGATAATTTAGGTAATTGTAACAATTATTTTAGGAAAGTAATTAAGATGCTAAGTATATATAGTTTTATGATATTTGATGTAGATTTGAATTTGATGTGTTTGGAAATCTTGAACAAGGAATTCTCATTTGATAGTCTTCTCAAAATTAGGATATTCTTCTTTTTCTTTTTTATAAAGTTAAGTATAGGGATTAGGGTTGGCTTCTCAATCAGTCAAGATATGTCTTGTACATGTGGACTTGATATAGTAATCTGTAAAATTCTGATTTTCTATTTGCTCAATACATATCTCTCTGTCTTTTTTGTCTTTTTTTTTCTAATATCTAAGAACTACTAATATGTAAGAATATCTTGGTTGGACTAATATCATCTTTCTTTGTCTTTTTATTTCTAATATCTAAGAACTATTAATATGTAAGAATATCTTGGTCAAGTGAACATATTCTCCTAAGTCAACCCATGAAAAAGTTTATACAAGATTGAAAATAACACTCATCAAACATACATATATTTTTAGGAATACTAGTGCAAACTAGATTCTTTAAGTACACCAAATATAGGAAGAAGAATCAAAGATGAATAAATAAATGCATTGACCTCTAATATATGTTCTACTTTACCTTGACAAGGTAGCTCCATAAGTTTAAACGAGGCTCAGCAACTGTTGCTTTTCCCTTATCCGCCATGAAAATTATGCCGGTCAAATCCTGAATCTCAATTACAGATAAGTAAAAGAAAACTTTCCAGCTCACTAAAAGATTATATTTATTAACAATTCAAAAATCAATAGCCTCGACCTACTGGTCATAAAACACATCAGCAATCTCTTCTAATCGTACATCCTTAAACAAATAAGGCTTATATTTGTCTGACAAGCTTGATAAGCAAACTGTACAACACAGACCATACTGAACTAGTCTGGAGATCGAAACCCTTTAATACAGAAACCAGAAGAGCAATTTACAAAATGGAGAGGAGCAACAGAATTCCTTAGCAGAAAATGGGTGAGCACACATACTCATGTGTCATAGTGGCAAAAAATGGAATCGGGTAGTAAAAGAGGGAAAAAATTACTGGAGGCTCTGTCAAAGGTAATCCAGGCCAAGCATTTAGAAAAACAGATGATAGATACAAGGTAACATTTGAGTGGATGTAAAGCTGGCTACCAACATCAGTTTAAAAAAATAGAAAACAAACCATAAAAGAAAAGTAAACAAACCATAAAAGAGTAGTAAGGCAGCCAAGAACAAATCTGTTGTATTTCTTACAACATAGGGTTTAAATAGATGACCAAGAAGGCCTGTAGGCGAGGCCTGCCAATATCCTATTTAACAGATGACCAAGTAGGCTGCAGACTGAGCCTTACAATGTCACTACTAGGTTCAAACTACAGAACTGTCTTGGAAACAGCAAGGCCTCTTTATCAGTCCTGCTACCAATACTTTCACCTCAACATTAGAGCTTAAATATAATGGCAGATTAATTATTTTTTCTCCTATCTTGAAGAGAATACCTCAAAATCACTTTCCAAAATAAAGCTCATCTGAATGACATCAAGAAAGTAGGACATAAATTTCACTGATAGTGTTTTCCTGTGAAAATGTTGAACTTAAATAAAGAGATCAGCCAAAAATAATTGTTTATTGCAATGATCTATCCACAGGGAAATGCATATAAATCATAGCTTAAGTCCATAGATTACACAAACACTATGTATTTCTCTATTGAAACTGTATAACCTACATGCAGAAATGACCCAGGTGATCATTTATGGTCATGATCAATCCCCAGGGAAAGGCAAATAAATTGTTGGTTAAGCCCATAGATTTTTGAAATATTATGTATTTTAATATTCAAAGTCCTTTCTGGGCATTATGTTCCATTAAAAAAATTGTTACAGATAAAATAGTGGATTTTATAGGAACCACACATACTTAGAAATATTGAAACTACAGCAGCTAGTATTGATAGTAGAGTGAAGCAGGGGTATACCCATGGGGGTAGTATAGTTGCTACTCTAAAACCCAAATACCAGAAACAATTAACAGAAAGGAAAGAAAACAGACATACTTACAAATATTATTGTCAAAACAGAGGCAATTAACAGAAAGGGGTAAACAAACATACCTATAAATACAAACAGTATTGACAGCCATACACTATTGTCAGCCATAGTTTACTTGATCTGTAGTGAGTTTGAAGAATATGTGATACTGTTGGACATCCTGCAGTGCTGTGGAAAGTACAGCCAACACATTCAACTTGTTCACAGACATTTTTTTTTATTGTAAAAAGTCTCTATGAACAAGGTGAATGTGTTGAGCTTATTACAATCTACCAGTACTCCAAAGATGCACTACAATTTCATGTATTCTTCAACTGCAAATATCTTCCCTGGAAAGCTAGTTTAGAACAGGGCTAGGCAAATGTAATACCCAAACAAAGTAAAAAGCATACAATTGTATCTTTCCACATTAGAGGTCTTTGTGATGTTCTTTTATAATATGATGGGATCTGATTAAGGTCAGAATACCATGTGCTGGTTTCATGAAACTTGTGTAACCCTAGCACATGGTATTCTGCTTTACTTTCATAGTAAAAGAGTGAGATTAACATATAATTGATTAAATTTTGCTTTATATATAATTTTTCTTTTTTAATCAAGTACAAAAAAATTACTTTAAGATTAGAATGTGGTTATATAAGTTAAAATATCTTTTACTTTTATAATAATCTCATAATATATTATAAAATCAATATTAATAAGAATAAATAATAAATAATAATAATTTATTTTTTAATTAAATATATATTTTATTTTATTTTATTTTTTATTTTTTATTGAATAAAGCAATATAAATTTTATTTTAAGTTGTATAATTTTCTAAAATAAAATAAACAGTAATATAACAAACCAAAAGATCCCTTCTTAAGTTTGTTGAATAATTATTATATAATCTCTATTCTTTTTTTATATAAGCCTAAAATCTATTTTATCTAGTCAACGTATCTTATTCCAATCTCTCTTAAACGTGGTAGTATTTAATTACTAAATATAGTATACTTTTTCCTTAGTTTAGTAGACATTTAATTGGAAAGCTACTAAATTTAGAATTAAAAAGATCCCAATCATCATTGAAAAATGAAAAAAGAATTGAATTGTATACTCACTTCCATGGGGCCTTTAACAAACATGTGGGGACTCCTTACGAAATATTCCTTCTCGAAACAAGTAATTAAAAGATAAGTGTCTTGTGGTGATAATAGTATTGCGCTCCCTTTAATAGAAATTTATAATAAAAAACAAGTGGTATTCCCCACTCATGTGGATAGGGTTAAAGAAGTGTTTTTATTGTATACGTGCTTATAAAACGACAAAATTAAATATATTAATAGGAAAAGAGTGATATAGGATAATATGTATTAGTACTCTTACCAATGTTGAGGATTTTCTGTAGTGAAATTGAAAAATACTCTAGGGTGAACAAATTTATAAAACATTACTACTCATAAATATCTTTTAAATGAAATTTATGATGATGTAGTTAGGGTAAAAATCTTAAATCAAGGTAAATGTATAAATATCAATAACAAAATCTTAACAAACACAATGAAGTACGAGACAATATGAAAATCAAAATAATAAACACAAATAGCTTTTGAGAGATTATATTTATAGAGCTTTCATGTGGACGGAGATAAGATTTGACAAGGATTTGATTTTTGACAAAAAAGAAATACAACAAGATAAGATAAGATTTAAAAAAATAGAAAGATTTGATTTTTTCGTAAGAATCCTAAAAAAGGTGAGAAGGATAATTGATGAATTATCTACACATGAGTTCCAAAAGTGAAAAGATCTTTTTAAGATTTTATTAATTAATAAATATTTGATTTATTTAATTAATGTTAAATTTATGATTTCATTAATTAAATTATTTAATTAACATTAGAAGAATGGAGGGAATATGAATAGAAACGATTTAATTAATTAAATAATAATATTTAATTAACATTAAAAGAACAAAGGGATTATGAATAGAAAGGGAATAAATAAAATTAGTCAAATAAATAAGATTTATTTAACTAATTAGATGATGACATGGGTTCCTAGGGAAAAACATGGTAAAGGATGTCTAAATGATGTAATATCGTGACAAGGTATTGCAAGAGGAAATTTTTGGGTGTCTACATTTTTCCCCTTTTTGAGATGATGTTTGAGATGATGAGATTTGTGTCAAGTAACATCATTTCAAAGAAGCTAAGGTATGGATAGAGGAAAATGGATGATGATAGAAAGATAGGATAATGATGATGTAGAGATATGATGATGAGATGATGATGCCCCCTCGAGAGGATAGGCGGGTTGAACAAACACGAGTATGCTCTCAAAATGAAATAATAAGGAGGGACAAGATGAATGATGCAAGATAGGAAGTGGATGAATGATACGTTATGCTACAAGAAAGTGAGCAACCATGATGCTTGATGTAGCACTAGACATGATACACTGAGGTATAAGGACCAAGGTGATGATGTGTCTCATGCCCCAGCATAATACAACCTTGTCTAAACATATGAGGAAGTAAACTTAGAGCATTATAGTCCCAATGCACAAAAGCTATGATATGACCTTAGATGCAAAGGATAGTGCAAAAGGCTACTCCAACTTACACAAGATATGAATATTAGCTGGAATGATATGAATTTGATACAAATGCAAGATAAAATGATAATACACAAGCAAGCATGCACAAATGATACAAAAAAACAAACAAGGTATTGCCCCTATCAAGCTATAAACTGTTGATTAGTTGATTGATTAATGATGATGATGATAGTGTTGTCATTGGGAGGAACAATATATCCATAGATCAACACAAGGATGATGATAATTCATTGATTGATTGGTCGATTGGGTTTACAACAAGATTAGGATCAAGACCAAAGGATGTAATTGGATAACTTGGCAAGATTGATTAACTTGGTTGGTATGGATTAAGGATTGACTCGCATTTGGATTATTGCTTGGAATGATTAAAGATGATTGATGAATGGATTTGATGAAGATGATTGATTGGTTGAATGGTTGGATGATTGGATTTAGATGATGGATTGATTAGATGATATTAGAAGAAGTGATTGGATGGATTGATTTTATTGCTTGGAGTTTTGTTGGCTATTTGAAATTTTTTTTGTCTTTTTTAGAACCTTTTTCCATTTTTTTATATTTTTGGGGATATTTTGATTTTTTTGTATTTTTGAAATGTTTTGATTTTGTTTTGTATTTTTTGGAATGTTTTTATTTTTTTGGATTTTTTTAGGACTTTATTGAAATGTTTTGAAATGTCAATGGATGACAATTTGGGTAGCCTTTGTGCTAGATACCAATGAAAAAGGAAAACCAAATCTAGGTGTGAGGAGATAGATGGATGGAATAGAATGGATGTATGCATCATAAGAGAGTAAGGATGTGATCTCCAAAGACTATGTCGTTTAGGAATAACATGCCCCATTCTAGGTACAATACTTAGGATTTTTCATGACAAAGCTTATGACAATAGAATAATGATAGGCTTTTTTGGAAGGATGAGGTATATCAAAAGATATCCAAAGCATGTTTCAACATTTTTCCCTCTATTTTTATCTTTATCAAGATCAAAAGGAGGAAGGGAGGATGAACAAACTCAAATATGATAAGTATATGAGTATGATGGCCAAGGATGGTAGGATGGTAAGGTAGAATGATATGACATGAAAATGATAGGTTGGATAGATGAGACATGGTGCCCCCAAGTGTAAGTGACATAGAATATCAACCTAAACATGATGCCTGTTTGCCAGGTTTTCATCATGGTACTTATCTAGGGCACCTATTTACTATGTTTTCACCGTTGGATGAAGGGATTTCTCTTTACTTTTTTTTTTATTTTTTTGATTTTTTTAATTTTTGGATAGGAGAAGGTGAATATGGATAGGAGGGACTCAAGTGTTTAGTTCCATGAAAGGTGATAGTCCCATTAGAGATGGATGTCATCGCATGGACCATGTCAAATGTCATTATGTTCATAGATGTTGGTAAGAGATGGCATAAGAGAGATGGACTAGGTAGATGATGGATTATGATGTGGATTATGTAGGGGAGATGAATGAGACGCTTAGCCAAAAGCATGGACCATAGGAAGGTGATGGGGGAGATATGTAGGATAATGAGTGAAGGATGAGGAGATGGAGGTAGGTGGAATTGTTGTGAAATGGAAGGGAACCATGACCAATGGTTGCACACACTATGATAAACATTGAAGCTTTTGATGTGGAAGGGGTGTGGGAAGCAATGGAGATGTTTTCTTAGGAGATGGGTGATGAAGTGCTTTAGGTACCCACATAGACTTAGTATTTTTATGGCTTTTATTTTGTTTGTGGGATGGAATATGAGATTCTTGAATAGAGTGGGAATGTGAGGTGGAAACAAATGGTTGGCATTTTTGTGATGAGGATGCCTCATTTGACTTGCTTTCCTTTTTCTTAGGGACCCAAACCATTTTGCTTTTGGACTTTTCTTTTGGAGGTATGGGCTTATATAGCCTTTTGAATGTATTTTTCTTTAACTTTTTGCTTTGATGTCCTAAGGCATGAGGGTCCTTAGGATTTTTGGTAGGATTTTTGGCGTTATGATTAGAGGCATCCAAATTTTTATTTTTGAATTCCATGGGATAGGTGGAATGAGTGGAAGCTTCTTGTTTAGACAATGTCTGCATTTGTTGGTCATGATTAGGAATGTTAGGGTATTTATGGATAAATGGATAAGAGGATTGAATGGTAGGGATATTAGGTGTTGGGAGTAATGGTGGTAAATTGGATGGAGGGATATTAGGAGTTGGAAGTAATGGTGGTAAAGTGGATGGTGGAAGGTGTATGGTCACATGCTTTTGACATTTGTAAGATAATGGTGGTGGAATTGCAACATATGTTTTAGGGATATGATAGGCTTTATGATGGAAAGTGGACTTAGGGGGCATGGAGGAAGTACCAACATCTTTAGATTGTTTACCATGGGGTGTGTATCCAAGTTCATATGAGTGTGGAGGGACCTTGACATGGATGGGCTCCAAAATACCTTGTTCATAAAGGCCTAAGCCTTTACCTTGGTGGTTCATGTTTTGGATTATGCAATGGACAATGGGACTAGGTGTAGGTGGAACACTAGACACGAGTTCCTCATTGGATGGAGAAAATGAAGCAAGGGAAGATAATTGTTGTTGTTGTTCTAAGGAAGAACATTCATGAATGAGGGTGGAAAGACCAATAGGATATGATGGAGGACTTGCAATGGGGTCGATAGTAGGTGATGGAGGATCATTAGGATCTTGATTAGCATTGTGTTCATTTAGATTCAAGGTATTTGTTTGATCTTCTATGTGTGCTTGGGAGGCATATGTCTCATCAAGTGAACTGGATGTTGATGGATCATGGATAGGGCTAGGTGAAGGTGCATTTGGGATATCTTGCTCATGGATGGGTATAGGATCAACTTACTCATAGATAGCTTCTTCATAGGTAATATCTTGATCATAGAAAATATATAGCTTATGGATACGTTGGATGAAAGTGATTTGATCTTGATTGGGACTAGGGCTCAATATTTCCACATGCTTGGGAGTAGACTCTTGATATAACTCTTGGGTTTCTTGAATGGAAGCGAAAGGGGATGACTCTTGAATGGGCTCAACATGGTCTAGATGGTCAACAACATGGAGACATGATGGAGGTTGACTTGGGATCAATGGGGGAGACTCTTGAATAGGCTCAAGGGGGAGACTACATGATGGGGTTATGTAGGCATCCAAATTTAATCACTTCCATATGATTAAAATTACTGCCTTCCCATCTATCGTATTAATATTAATTTATTAAATTAAATTAATATTACACCTTTTGTCTCATAACGATAAAGTATTTAATTTAATAACTAATGCTTTGTCTTTTACCTTATTCCTCTCTAAATTAAATAAATACACTAATTTATTTAATTTAGTCATTCTTCCTTTCTTTTTTAAAAAATCAATTTAAAATTCCCCACTTTCTCTCTCCTTGTCACATCCTCCATAATCTCACCCTAATCTGAATTAATTTAATTAATTCAGGGTTATGATGTGCATCCTCTTAATCAGAGATTAATGTCACATCCTCCTACATTTGCCACTTGCCTCTAATCTTCATTAATTAGCTCAATCCTTAACCAAAGTCATTGGCTAAGTTTAGCACCACTTTTTGGTCAATTCTTCCATTTTTTCTTTTTAGACATTGACCCCCTTTCCCATGTGAATTTTTAATTCACATTTATTTGTCCTAGATTCCTCTCTTTTATATGTGAATTTTTAATTCACATTCCATTCCTTCCAAAGCTTCTAGAACCTTGGACTTGTCACAATCTCCACATGTGACCAAGTCCCACCTTTTTGGAGCCCACCTTTTACCCTTTAGACTTTCCTAAGAATGTGAATTTTTAATTCACACTTATTTCCCCAACCACCTTTCCTTTTCTCATGTAGATTTTTGAGGAATTCCAAAATTCCTCAAATGTCCCTTTCACTCCCACTTGGGGACAAGAAACTTTTGTGGAAATCCTCTCATCCCCCAAGGTGCATGTCCTTTTCCACCTCATGTACCTTTTTGACAACTCATTTCCATCTCATCCACCCTTGGCCACCTCACCCTCCACATGTCAAGATGTGAGGGCTTGTGGGTTCTCGACCCACCATAGCCCTTCATCTTGACCTTGTAGGGTCAATTCAAATTCTCCTATAAATACCCCCTCTCAATAAGCATTTACAACACTTAGTCAATTTGCAACTACATGCTGCCATTTTGTGCACTCATCCAATTTTCAATCACATCCACTTACATTTGCATCCAAACACATAGCAAAGATCTTCAATAGAGCCATCAAGGAGCACACATCCCATCTTAAGCAAGGGCCAATCAAAGGAGTATCAACTACAAAGGAAGGTAAAACTGTTTGTCTTGTGCTATCCACTTTCTTTAGTGTTTTGTCATTCTCTTTTGGCTAATCTTGAGGTGTCCTTGATATTTTGTTTTTCATAGTTTTTAGTTGTTTTGCTCATTTAGAATAGCATAATATCAAGGTATACATTTCTGGCACGCCCGGTGGGACCCACAAACGGGTTCCCATATTTCACGTTTGCTGTTGTTTAAGTTTTTTTCAGGAACGCGTCGCAGAAGGGCGGCTATGCCCCATTTTCCGCAGAAGGGCGGCTACGCCCCATTTTTGCGCAGAAGGGCGGCTACGCCCCATTTTTCACAAAAGGGCGGCTACGCCCCATTTTTGCGCAGAAGGGCGGCTACGCCCCATTTTTGCGCAGAAGGGCAGCTACGCCCCATTTTTGCGCAAAAGGGCGGCTACGCCCCATTTTTCACAGAAGGGCGGCTACGCCCCATTTTTCACAGAAGGGCGGCTACGCCCCATTTTTCCGCAGAAGGGCGGCTACGCCCCATTTTTCACAAAAGGGCGGCTATGCCCCATTTTTCACAAAAGGGCAGCTACGCCCCATTTTTGCGCAGAAGGGCGGCTACGCCCCATTTTTCACAGAAGGGCGGCTATGCCCCATTTTTCTGCAGAAGGGCGGCTATGCCCCTATTTTGCTGCAGAAGTGCGGCTACGCCCCTGTTTTGCTGCAGAAGGGCGACTGAGCCCCTGGAAGGTAAAATTGGTGTTTTGATTTCAGATTTAATTGTTCTTTTTCTCATTAACGTTGTTTTTGCAAAGATACATGTGTTTTGTGCTAACCTCTTGTAGCATATTCTTGTGAAGTTGATGGAGAAAGCGGGATAAAATATCTAATATTTGCTTGCAGGGCTATCCATTTGCTCAATCTTCTTTAAAATTATCCTTGCTGTTTGCATTAATCTAAGAACATAGCTTAATTAGGGGGAGTAATATTCGTTGCTTGTTGTTCTTGTCTCTTTGTGTTACCCTAAGGGAGTATTAGCTTGTTTCCGCTTTCCCCTTGCACTTCGTGTGAGCCTGGGGAGTAGTTGGAAGCGGTTAGTGCTTTCTTCATAGTGGGACCTGCTTGGGGATTTCATCACCCCAAGGGACGATTCCAACCACGCGTACTGGCGGGGTATACAAAGGGGGGAGAGCGAAAGCTGTACCCCAATCCAGTCACATCATAATTGGCGGAGCGTCGAAGCTAGGGTGATACCTAGATAGATGTGAAGAGTTGGTCTGAGCCCTTCAGTATCTCGTTGGGGTTCCCGACTCACGCTTGTGACGGGCTGGTGTTCACGATTGTGCCTCACGTACCGAGAGTATATCGAGGACTCCCTAGATACCTTGCGCATCCTAGATTAAGACCACTTTTGCCATACCCTCAACACTAATAATAGGGTTGTATTTGCTTGGGAGTGTTTTCTTGTGGGAAACCAGTGAATTCCTAACAATTTGGCCTTATCATTATCATTTTAAAGTCCTTGCCATAGCCATTTGCATCAAACCAAGCCTCTGTTTTGCTGCAGAAGGGCGGCTACGCCCCTGTTTTGCTGCAGAAGTGCGGCTACGCCCCTGTTTTGCTGCAGAAGTGCAATTACGCCCTCCTGAACACCTGAAATCCCCCCCATTTGGATTCATTCAGCCTTTAAACCTTCATTTCACCATTCCCAACCATTACCTCATCATCCCAAACCTTCGTTTTGTCACTTTAAACTTTCAAAAACCTCCATTTATCCCTTTTAAACCTCCATCTCCTTATTCTAAACTTTCGTTCAACTATCCTAAATCCCCATACATTCTCC
>VDFB02343753.1:0-13839 GCA_007258455.2 Sequoia sempervirens | reverse complement strand
GAAGAATTTAATAACTAACTTAATATAAATAAATATTTCTTATTTATTTACTAAGTAGATGAGTTTAAGATTAATTAACTCAAATACATCATATTTAATTAATTAGATTCTCCGCACTATTTTTAGGTGTCTACATGTTGTATTTGAGTGTGTATATTCTCTATTTGTGCTCTTATTTTTTCCATCCATATATTTTAATGGATCATATGAGGAAGCTATCTATTTTGTTTGGGCCTCTAGTTGATTGATTTGATGCTTAAGGTTTTTGGTGAAGTTAGGCTACTAAAGATAAAATTGGTATAGCACCTTTTCCTTCGCTATACTCCCTTCTATGTTCTTTATTTGTACTTCTAATTGGGAATGTGTTGCCACACACCTCTTTGTTTCCTCCTCAACTTTCTTTTTTAAAATTTCCTCTTTGGCCTCCCATCATAGCTTGTCCTATTATTGTAATTTATCTAATTGTAGGACATCTACCAACTGCTTGAGTTGTTGTGATAGGGGAAGGGAAGTACATCTCTTTGCATCTATGGTATATTGTTTTACAATACGTTCACTACCTCTTTTATTTTCTCTACACTTTCAACATGTTGTAAGATTTCTTCCCTTGCAATGGCATGTAATATGTCCCATAACTAAATTTTTTGTAGTGGGTAAATACTTGATAGGTTCAATTGGGAACCACTCAATGACAACTGGAGTAGTTGTAGTGTGGGTGTTTATTGTAACTACTTATATAATTATGATAGGAAATATTTGATTGATTCTATAGGGGAGGTAGATGTAGAGGCATTTGTAGTGCTTAAATATTTTTCCCCATCATCTCCCCCACTCATTTGGCTACTTTCCTAAGGAGGTGTTGTTTTCTTTCTTTCTCTTCTTCCAAGAGGGAATCATGGAGCTTTTTGGTAAGATCTATTGTTTCCTTCTATCTATTGGGTATCAACCCATTGTTATGTCTAGATCTCCTTTTCTTATGCTTATGATAACTACTCCTTCTATTATGGGGTTAGATTGGTCCACACATCTTGTGTCACCTTCTCCCTTATTTCTTCTTCTCATTTTAAATAATTTTATCTTTTCTCTCTAAGTGTAGCAATTACTGGTTTTGGTAAGCCTTAAATGACTTCCTCTAAGATCTTGTTGAACCTTTTGATGTACTTTACTATAAATTATATTATTATCTTTGTATTCTTTGTACATCTATGTCTTTATACATGTTAAGGACTTATGGTAACATTTTGTGGTATATTATGGCATTTATGGTTTCCACGACATCAATTTCTTGCTATGGTTGTTTAGGGGCCTCTTGCTATGGGATCTTCTACAAAGGCTTTCACACTTTTTCAACTTATTCTTCTAAACTTTTTCTTCCTCTTCAAAAAGCTAGATTATCTTCCTTTTCACTGGTCATTTAGGCCAAGTGTATCTTGAGTATTATTTTCCACAATCATATATAATAAGGTCCGTAAGACCTCTTGGATGTCTAGAGTGCTCACTATTTGTGAGGATGAGGTGGGTCCCTTTGATTGGACACTAGCCACTCCATGTAATCTTTTGGATCCTCTTTTCATTGGTGCTCTTATTTCTAAAAGTGGTGCAGAGGAAGATGTTTGTTCTTCTTCTTTTGGTGGGATTCCCCACTATTTATGTAGTTGTTCCTTTTTATTTTCTAGATTTCCCTCTACATTTTTCTTATGTATTTTATCCATAATTTATTTGTATATCCCAAATATCTCCACATTTGGATCCTTTGGTTTTCTAAGGATATCTATGACATAGTCATCTACTTCTCATTGTGTAACCTCATAAGGGAGCTTTAGAATCCATGCTATTCTTAGTGTTGGAGTATAGGATTACTAAGAGGGGGGTGAATCAGTGTCTAATGAGAAATCAAATTTCAAAACTTAACTCACTTGTGTTATGCAAAGAGACCCATTGAACACACTTCAAACATTATAGGTATTGAATGTTGAAGGAGTCACAATGATATGCAAATCATAACATAATACTTGAACAAAGATGACCAATCAAGCACAATATAAAAAACTACCAAGAGGAGACATAACAAAAGTTTTATGAGTGGAAAACCCTAAAGGGTGAAAAAACACTCTAGAAATAAGTTTCATTAAGCCTCACTGGCTACAACATGCCTTACTAGCAAACATCATGCCTCATTAGAAAACTTCAAAATAAAATGAATGAAAAACCAGAGGGTTGCTTTGTTTCAATACAAACCACTGCTCTATCTTTGCACCACCAAAAAATCCATCTCCCTTATTCACACATACATCAAAACTAATCCATCAATCAAAAATTACAGTTCTGAAAATTACCTTCACCCCACACAACACACCCTGAATGCAATGATGCAGTGAAACTATATAACTTTGTTATTCAAACCTCCTTCACTATGTATAACTTTTGCAATAACAAGGTGCCATATCTTTCAACATATTCTCATAGAACACAGACAATTAGAATTCATTCAAATCACTAGCAGTCATTAGTGTTCATGTTTTGATCATACTTATCTAATCAAAGAAGACAAACTCCATGAATACAATCACAGAGCATTGTTACACATTGTTATTTCAATCTTCCTCATAATGCATGCTATCAACATAAAAATGATATCATCGACATTAGTCCAGTCTCATCAAATTAGACCATGATTGAAAACCTACTCAAATACACTACCCAAGATTCTCAATCCATGATGGTGTGTAAACAGTTAGAAAACTTTTTTTTTCTTTGAAAAACCCTCAACCACTTCCATTAAACTGTCAAAAAGAAAACTTGTAAATGAACCACTAGAATTTAAATAGACTTTATATATAAACCATTGATCCATAGTTTGGCACCTTCATGTTGACCGTCGATTCTATTAACCCATGTAGGGAACTAAAAACACCTATCAAACACCTGTCAATGTAAAGCCTTGTGAAATATTTGGGTATGTGTAGGATCATCATAGAAAAAACATGCCCTTAAGTGGCAAAAAAATCAGAAAAATCAGAGATAGGCAACTTGATGTAAAATTTTGAATAAGTTATCTATATTATTTAAAAAATATGTAAGAATAGAATCTTGAAAGCAAATTGAATGTTGTTTCTAAAAAATACTCAGGTTTTTTTTTTTTTTTAAATCTATTTGGTGAAAAATTTGAATTTTCAATGCAAGTGGTACTTAAATTTAGGAAAAATAAGAATTAGGTGTCTCATTCTGACCTAATTCTAACCACAATAAAATGATAATATGTTTTTATAAGATTTTAGATATAAGTAGAGGGACATGCCTCAATGTGATGCATATTTTTTTGTAATTCTTTCCAAGTAAATAATTAATTATGAATTTTTATTACAACTTTTTTAAAAATATAAAAACTCGTATGTCTAACCACGTTAACTTGGTCAAAATTTCATGAAATTCAATTTTTATTTTTTTAATCCTATAGTATGTGAATCATAGAATGTGATGCATTTTTTGGATTCAAAAAATGTGATACCGTTTGAAAGCTATAGATGTTTTTCAATCAGCCTATCAATCAGGACTCTAGTCATAATTTGAATAGAAAATGAATAATAATTACTTATTAAATTCAAATTAAAGCATAATTTATATTGGTGGAAAGTTGAGAATCTCTTTTAAAAACCCTTTTCATTTCATTAATTTTAGGTAAAAAAATAGTCGTCAGCCACATACCCATCATATTGCCACTTTTTAGCCCATCATGATCCTGCACATACCCATTTGTTGGTAGGTTTAAATAAGAACCCTTGATTTATGTCTCCCACCATATTCTCCTTTAAAATATCTAGCCATTGAAGATATAAAAGCAATATGATATGATTCTTTTACCTGCTAGGCTAGTAAACCCTAGGTATAGGGGTCGATAGATACATTTATAACCCTTATTAGAAACTTAAGTGAATTTTAACTTACAAAAACAAGTGACCTTTAAATTAAAACAAAAATAACCTTGTCATTTACTTTGCACAATAAACCTTCATTTAAGGTTTTTAAACAAAAATGTTAACCAATGAATAAACCCAAAACCATTTCAAAACCTTAATGAATTGAACACCTGTGATTAATCTTAGAATATTGCTAGTCACCATGAGTTTTAGATGCAAAGAATATTGTCTTTGACATTGAAAAAGAAGATATGGATAGGAAGATCTTAATACAAAACCTTTTCTCTCATCAAACATGACTTTATGTAAACCTTTTCAATTGTATACCCTTGACAAATACCTATCAACACCGCACAATACCTCTGATTGAATAATGACATGCCTTTGATATTTATTACATCATCATCATGTAAATAAGCACCTTGCATCAACTTGGAGATCAATGACAAAGAATAAATACTTTGCATGTCATGATGCATCAACACTGCCTTTGAACAACTTGGACACCTCTGTAAAAAGGAGCACCTTGAACAACATATTTGTGCATACATAACAAACCAACACTATAAATCAACTCTAGCGTGCTCAAGGACAAAGCTACTATAAAGAACCTTTGACATCAATGACAAACCATGCCAACAAACTCCCCCTATGGCATTGATTTCAACTTAACCAACCCTACACATCAACACTCCCCCTTTGATATCAAATGATAAAGGACAACTTACTCCCCTATCAATAATAGCCCCATTTAAGGCACCTTGACTATATATTGTCATATCAATACACCTGGACCAAAAAGTAATGTCATGCACACCAAGACTGTCAAAAAATTTTAGTTCAATGTGATCAAGACTATCAACACATCCTACAAAAATAATTTCTCAAGGCAACTAAATATAGAGCACTATTATGACAGTCACCATAACACTGTCAATGCAAAGGAGCTACTTACTATCACCACACCTTTGCAATAAGAATTCTTAAAAAAAATGTGCATGAACATACAATCATCACCATCAAAATGGTATTGACATAGATCATTCTACAACTGACCAATATACAAAATATTAGTGTAATTCCTAAAGGCACAACCAACAAACTGAGAGTTGAATCCTGATTGAGGTATCAATATAATCAATAATATCACTATATTGTGCAAGTGGTGAATCCTGGAAAGCAGAGCACAGGGAGTGCAGATCACTGTCATTGAGAGTCTATTGTCTACTACCAAGAATGATACACCATTGCCACAAGATTTGTAAGCTACTGTCATTATCAAAACAACCATTATCACTACCATGTCTCATGAGGATAAAAATATTGTCAATGCATATCACAAGGAATATGAAAGAGTATTTGGACCACTGTGCAAGAATCACTCTATGGATATTTGTAACTCTCAAACTATTAACAATACACAGGAAACCTCTGCAAGATAAAAGACAAGGTTTGCATGCAACACTTGAAACACTTGCAACAAGAGTCTCATAAAGCAACTAAGCAAGAACACACCCCTCTGCAGCAAGATCACTTATCAATTTTTCAATACCTCTGTCAGCATGTGTCAAAATGGTTAAGAAAGTCACTTGATAATCTGTATACCCATTGTCAGTTGTAATACCTCCATAAATTAAGCTTAATTAAAAACAAATTACACATCATCACTCATACAAGGATGTGTAATTTTTGTTTTTAATTAAGCTTAAATAAGCTTAAATAAGCTTAAATAAGCTTAAATAAGCTTAATTAAGCTTAAATCAGCTTAATTAAGCTTAAATCAGCTTAATGTGTAAGGATGGCAATATTTCCCTTATAATAGACCTCTTGGTCAATAGCAACACTGTACAAAATACTAAAACTTCAGCCTTCCTAACAAAATCCTTACGACCTTTGAAACTCCTTTGACCATCTAGAGGGTGAGAACATTGTGGGAGCACATTTCCACCCTACCACGAAGTGAGACACTTCCCTAGAATTCTTTAGTCCATCGAAGAATACCTAACCCAGCACAAGGAAAAATAGCAATACAATTTTGAATAGGAGGAATGGAATACATGCAATAAGACATATCAACATCTAATCATATCATATTCATTACATAGAATATAGCAAAA
This sequence comes from Sequoia sempervirens, assembly GCA_007258455.2. Lineage (NCBI taxonomy): Eukaryota > Viridiplantae > Streptophyta > Pinopsida > Cupressales > Cupressaceae > Sequoia > Sequoia sempervirens. The sequence continues at coordinate 7,805 of VDFB02343753.1, read as the reverse complement.
TGACACCATACTTGATGCTCATACACATACAAAGTTAATCATGAGTGCAACATAATAGTTTACCATCAACGTTGCTAAATCCAACATCTCTTAAGCAACAAATTAATCTTTGCGAGTACAAGTATACTAATCATGATAACAAGTTTGTTAGCAAGCAAGAAACCCTTTCAATAATCCTTTCATATGTGATCAATAAATATAGAGGTCTGATATATGAGCATGCAAGTACAAACATGGAAGTAAATAAAATGCAATATTAAATAAAGAAGGTATAGCTCATGTGTGTATGTACGTATGTACGTACGTATGTATGTATGTATATATATATATGTGTGTGTGTGTGTGTGTGTGTGGGTATATATATGAGTATACATTCTTAAGGAAAGAGATTTCAATAATGCGTTATCTCTTAACCAATCACTATGAGAAAACATGTTCAATGAACAAATATTACATTTCTGATTTAGAAAACATAATCAGCCATCAATATTTATGTGTGAAGGCTCACACGACACAAACATAAGCTTTCATTCCTTAAATTAAAGTAAGAATTAAGGGTTTACTAACCCTTTAACCTTCATCAAGGTTAAGTATTTTCCCTCTTCCCAACCTTCATCTTAGGCCAATACATATTACCCTAACTTGTTCAAGGGGATATTAACTTTTCTTACTAGATACCTCTTGATCTTATAACAATGCATCACAATTTTAATTTGGAATAAAATGGTATTTGCCTCATTTTATTCACTCTTCTAGAGTTCAACTTTCATAAGTCAATTTACTCATAATTTAACAAAAGAATGAAGTTCTCACCTAATTAAAGTTCTTAGACTAGGATAAGAACATCATAATAATGTTCTAGAATCTTCAATATGATCTTTTTTTTTCTTTAATAATTTGTATAGATTCAAGTCTAGGTACAACCCCTAACGCACGGGCATAACACCAAAATTAGTACATTCTTCAAGATCTTTTGCATAATATGTTATCTCGATCTTACACTTATACTCAGAATATGACATGTAAATAATGGATTCTAAAGGCTTTTCCATGAATCTCTGATATGGAATAGTGTACTTCATTCTAAGTCTTCATATACTATTTTTTAGAAGCATAGATTTAAGTACAATGACTTATTTAAATCACTAAGTCTAAACAACTTTCATGATTCTAATATGTAAATACCTCTTAAATGGTTCTTAATTTTAAATAACCTTTATTGTTCGTTACATAATAATAAATGGTCATTTATAAAGGTCGGGGGTATCCACTTGGAACCAAATGTTCATAAATTAGGTGTAATTTAATTAAAGGATAATGGCATAAGTTCTTACTCATATGCACAAGGAAAAAAAGTGATTAAATAAATGCATAATTAAGTGGTTCATCTGGTCAATTTAGGCGAGACTAGAAGACATCAACGATTGGGAATATTTATTCATTACTAACAAAACACATCCAAAGCCTTTATATAAACAAGAGTTGTGAGCCAATTGGAGTCCCTGCCTAAAGCAATATTGGATGTTCATGTTTAAGCTTCAAACTGTAGAAAACTCAACAAGAGCAGTCACTTCTTACAGAGAAACTAACTCTTTAGAAATAAAGCACATAGAAACACACACATTTATTTTTATTTTGTATGGACATTTCAAAAGATCTCAGTAAGTTAGCAGAGCCATGCTTACTTCTATTGCATGCCAGACCCTATGAAAAAGATATACAACACACCACCATTTGCAAAAGCAACACAACACACCATCATAATTTTGTTGCTCTCCAGTAATCCAAGCTGATTTCATGTTAATAATTCTGGAATCCTGCATAATGTATAATGTATGTGTACAAGTATGCGTATTTATGCATTGACATACCTAATAGGTTGAAGATTTTATGTCGCTTTAGTAAACGATATAGAAAACTGTAAGGAACGCCAAATCTCATCTACACATTATAAGTTGCAAATAAATTGATCACAATTTAAAATTATTCAAGAGATAAATTTTTCATTATTGAATTTTGCGCAGAAGCTTTTGTGAAAGCTTTGGTGATCTGAAGTGGAACTTGCAACTACAATATCTGATAAAAAAAATCCACTTCCAAATATGATTTTGATGGATGTTCATACTCTCATTCAAAACCCCAATTCACACGCCTTGTCTATTTTTCACATTTCGTTGTCAGGGCTTTACTGCTATCGATTGCATTGCTTATAATATTCTATGGATTTTGCAATAAACTCATTCTGTGCATAATCTGCAATCATTGCTGTCCATGAGATCACGTTTTCCTTTCTTTACTTTGAGGCGATTGTTTGAAAATCTTTACGCCTCATCGAGCTCACCATTTTGTGCCTACCCTGCAATCATTGCGTTTCATGAGACCACACTTCTTTGAGGTATTTTGTCAAACTATTCACGAGCCTTGCAAATGTTTTTGCATTGTGCTGACATGTCTATTTGTTGCGTGGTCTTCCTTTACAGTTCTTAGATATACTTAAATAGTGTTCAAGACATCAGAAAACTGTTATTAGAAACATTTTGAGCAGCTATCTATTTTGAATGGGTAAATACAATGAATGTGAGAAATAAAGCATTGGATCTTATTGATCTAGAAATATGTCAACAAATAGTACAAGCATCAAAAAGGAACTTACCACTAAAAGCAAATCTCCTGCCAGGCCCTCTTCAAAACGAGGGGGACCAACTTTTGCGTCTACTTATGAGTTCAGAAGTTTACTTGATTTGAAACCTGTCAATTGTACAAAGCACATAAAACTGGATTAGTGAACGATAGCATTGTCAATCCGCAACCCATGAGATTGGCCCTCAAATCTAAGATATTCAGATGAATAAAAAAGACTTAACTATTTACATCGGTTAGATTTGCCAGTTTACTTATTGTAGAGCTCCCTCCACTTAGCACATTAGCCCTTATTATTCACCTGTCACTATTGCGAATATTTAAATTACATACAAATTATGTACTTCTTCATACAAGTTTCAAATGTAGTAAACACAATGCAATTGTAATTCATTTGATTCTATGAAAACAATGGAGCACACATCTCAATATAATCCACCACCTGTAGAAAGGCTAGTTTGACGGAATATGGAGTAAACATTAGCCCTTATTGTTCACCAGTCACTATTGCGAATATTTAAATTACATACAAATTCTGTACTGCTTCATACAAGTTTCAAATGTAGTAAACATAATGCATTTGCAATTCGTTTGGTTCAATGACGACAATGGAGCACACATCTCAATATCATGATATAGTTGCTACTAGATCATTCCAATAATGGAGCACTACAACTGCATGGTTGATATCATTGGTCGTGCTGGGCGCCTGGGTGAGGCAATAGATTTTATAAATAAGATGCCATTTGAAGCTGATGCTATGATATAGCGGACATTACTTGGTGCTTGCAGTGTCTATGGTAACTTGGAACTAGGGAAAGCTGCAGCAGAACATATATTTGAGCTAGAGCCTGAGGACTCTGCAACAATATTCTTCTATCAAACATCTATAGTGCAGCTGGCAGATGGAAGGATAGTGGTAAGCATGACAGGAAGATTAAAAAGGAGGCAGGGTTTAGTTGGATTGAGATTAGGAATCGAGTTCATGCATTCATTGCAAGTGATAAATCACATCCACAAACAGCTGAAATTTGGCTCGGGAATGATCATCTCCAATGTATATCAAATACAAGAGGTCTGAGATGTTGAAGGCTATTTTCCACAAACCATTCTAAAGCTAGATATCTGAGTTGCATGACATCTATAAAGTTCATCTGAACTTAACAATCAAGGAGTTGAACATTTGTTCATGTCCATTTCCGATAGGGATATCACATCCACAAGACATTCAAACTCATATACAAAATATGAAACACTGAAAAAAGACACAGAAATTTAACTCATAACTATGCTGTTGCACCTCATTCCATTGCTTCCTCAATTGCTTGTCAAAAAACATTACATGGTGCCTCTTTTATAGAGGGCTTAAGAAACATCTAGAATTAGCCGACATATTTCTACAAACATCTAAAATATAACTTCTAGAACTTTACCAAATTTTACCTTATTCCTAATCTCTAGTCCAGCTGGAACTTCTAGAAACCTCTAATTTAATTAATATTTTTACATCTAATTTGAGGGAGAAATTACATTTCCCAACACTCCCCCCTAATTTCGACCTCAAATGCTGCTGCATAAATTTCCTTGCTCTCGACTGGTGACTTTGCAAATCCTTTTCGTTGCTTGATATCTTCATGCCTGATGATGCCTTTGTCTTTGTCCAAGTCTTCAAACTTCAAACCATCTCTATAATCTGCAGATCTCTTTCCTCAACTCTTTTCAACTCTCACCCACTGCTGCGGCAGTCCTTCAAACCTTGATTATCAAATATTTCAAAAACTTCAAATTGGAAGTCTTCTCTGCAAACTTGCTATTTGTAACTTTCCATCAAACCTCTCTTGATTTCTTTTGACATAGGAAAATTTCCACTTGAACAACCCTTTGAACATGCCTGTCATCTTTTGCCAACTTGATCCGTAAACCCATCCACAATCCATTTTCATACAATCTTCCATAGAATCCTTCTTGCATTGCCTGTTCCAACATGTCTTTTTAGAATGACTCTTCAAACCACAAATACTGCAAGGATGTAAATCCCAACATCTATCCTTCGTATGTCCTTTCCTGTTACAATGACAACATTGCACACATTCCTTTTCTTTAACAAATTTGGTTACACCTGTATTATTTCCTTGACCTGTCACATATCCAAGACCTTCATGCTTTGGCCTCATTATTGGCTTAATTGGCTCTCTCATCCCTTGATTATGCCTTCCTAAACCTTTACCTTTGTATCCCATTATTTCCATGATCTTTAAACCAACATTCATTTTATTGCCATTACAGCTAACAACATTATTATTTTGGCATTTTTTTATCACAAACTTCTTCAGCAAAAACACATTTCTCAATTGACAAATTCAAATCCTCTGTACTACATGAAACATCACATACAAATTTTGACTTCAAACATTCATTCAATTTTGTAATTTCCTTCATCTGCAAACTATTTGCTTCTTCTAATTTTTTTAACTTCTCTTCTAAATCATCAACCAATTTCACTCTTTTTTCCAATTCCTCATTCCTTGTATTAATCTCATCAAACAATTCTAGTTTTTCTTCAAGCTCTTTATTTTTCTCTCTAAGTTTGCACAATTCCTTCCCCTGTAAATTATTTATTTGTTCCACAAACTTTAACCTATCCTCTAGCTCTTCAATTGCCTCTCTAGAATCACTAATTACATTTAAAAGGCCACATTTTTCTGGTCCCATTTCTTTCCTTAGTTTTTCCAATTCTTTTTCTAAAAAATCCTTTTCACATTTTAAACTTGTATTTTCTTTCTTCACCTTTATTAATTCTTCTTCTAAATCTTTTGTTTTCTCTTTCTTTACTCTATCAGTTTTTCCCATTGAATCAAACAAATAAACTTACCTCAAATTTTCTTCTAGAACTTCCCGTGCCTCCCAATATCTTCTTTACTGCTGTGATTAATCCTCCTTCAACAACTACTACTGTATAACCAATTTGTAGTTCACAGAATAATAAACTATTCAAACATAGGTCTTATCAGACGCAACCATTTTTATTTATCCCAAAAAATTATATTTGTCTCTGTCCATAATAGCACTGCCAATTCACATTTCAGAATATTCATAAAATAGAACATTTTCTAACAAATCTGCTACATTGTGACATTAAATAGATTCAAATCATGAAACAAGAAATTACTCTATGGTGTCCTGAACAATTCAGTGACTTCTTCTCTCTGTAGACACAACGATCTCCCTCTTGGTCAATGGCAACATCTTCTTCAAACAACCTCTTCCTGCAACCAACACTTTCCTTGGAGATCTTCTTCAATGGGTGTTTCTAGCAGCGACTCCAAAACTGATCAACAACTTTGGTGATGGAATGTAGCAACTGATGGCTCTTGGAGCTCCTTATTGACTGGCTTGATTTATTATCAGATCTGCTCTCTTAGCTAGGCACTTTAACTTCTTTAAGGCAGCGGTCTGAACTCTCTTCTTGGACACTAAGGTCGACGATGATAACAATCCACCAATCTGCATTCCTCTCATAGCTCCAAGCTATCTACAGGTAACACAAATAATCCACTCAAACCTGCTCTCCAATGTCTTCAAGATCTACCATATAGCTCTGATACCACTCTGATAGTGGTGGATCTCACATCCACAAGACATTTAAACTCATATACAAAATATGAAACATTGAAAAAGACACACAGAAATTTAACTCATAACTGTGCTACTGCACCTCATTCCATTGCTTCCTCAATTGCTTGTCAAAAACATTACATGGTGCCTCTTTTATAGAGGGCTTAAGAAACATCTAGAATTAGCTTCATTATTATTTCTACAAACATCTAAAATATAACTTCTAGAACTTTTACCAAATTTTTACCTTATTCCTAATCTCTAGTCCAAATTCGAACCTCTCTAGAAACCTCTTAATTCTCTAATTAATATTTTTATATCTAATTTGAGGGAGAAATTACACTTCCCAACACACATTCTCCATTAAAAGTTTCTATAATAATGACTACCTGAGGTCTATTCCAAAAAAGTACACAAGCTCTTACATAACCTTTATCATGCTGAACACTTAAAGTTGTCCGAAGCCTTAGGCAAATGGAATGATAAATGAATTCATCTTCAATGACTTCTTAATTATGTACAAAGGAGCAATATGTGACTCTCATTAAATGTCTAGACCTGAATTGTGAATTTACAAAAAGCGTATAATTTCTAGCCCAACGAATTGAAAATCACAATCTTCATGGCTCCCAATTTTAAAAGTGTTGAATGCAAACAAAAGCCAGTATTCCACATTGGAGAAACAAGGTAAATGCTTATCTGTCTAAGTTCCCAGTTTGATAAGCGACAATGACACAGTATCCATAACTGATCTGTAGAAATACCTTTAGAAAGGATACCCAATAGTCAGTAATCTTAGATAATGATCTAAATAACCTGTGATAAACAGTTCATCAGAAGGGTATGGTTATTCCACTTATTGTTCAATACATCAATTTTTTTTGACACTGTTAATCTTTGGATTTGAAAACAAATCTTTAATTTTTATATTAAATTACAACTCATAACAAAGTCCAACAAAACTACAGTGTCTATGTTAAGGAAAAGTGAACATTCAATCGATGTAAGAAACCTAAAACAGAGAATTCTACTGCATGACTAAAAAGATCCTAGTGACCACCCTAATGTGGACGGACAAATGAAATGGCAAGTAACAAATGGAAATGGTTTATGTAGGAATCATCATCACCTTTAAACTCCGAATGGCAAACAGAATGAATGGGAAATTCAAGTGAACAAATAGCCAAAGATGGAAAGAAACAACAGCAAAGAGGTAATGCAGAAAGGAAATTGAAGGTAGGCTATATGGTCTACAAGTCACTTATTATGCTAATGTGCACACTTACCATTTGGGTCAATCAGTATATGCATACCTTATGTGGATCCATTTGCATTGGATTTAGGTGGTTTTTCAACAACCTGCAGAAGGATAAATATTAACAGAGTTAATTTTGTACATGGAAGACAAATTGCACGTAAACGGTAAGAGCATAACAGAAAAAGTGTTTAGAATGCTCACCGCCAAAGAAGCCTCATTGCATTGGACACTAATAGATTCCTCAATCTGTATAATTTCAATTTCGATTGTGGTAATCCGCTCAAGAACCTCT
>VDFB02343752.1:0-12900 GCA_007258455.2 Sequoia sempervirens | reverse complement strand
AATCTAGCATACAGTTGTGAACTAGCCAACCATTTATTAACAGAGATTTATAAAATTGATTAATGGTTTGATTTTTGCTTGTGGAAACAATTCCCAAATAAATTACAGGGGTCTCTTGTATATTGAATTTGTCTAGCATATCCTTGGGAACATCTGCAACTTTATTAGACCTATCAAACATGGTGAGGTATTGATGTATGAAAATATTCTTTCCCTATGTCCAGGGATCCTTAATATCTCTCTAATTGACACTTAAATTTTTAATTGACTAAAGGCTTGAGCCATGTCAATTAGTTGGTATGTAGGAAAAGGAGTAGAAGAGGGGATTTTCACATCATTAGTATCAAGTATGAAATGCTCCATTGATTTTTACTTGAAATTCATACTTTTATCTTTTTTATTAGTTAATGAATATTTTATTTCACAAATATAAATCTAAGAGATTTTGTTTGCTATAATTTGTGAATTTAATCTTCCTTTTAACTATTAATTTTTTGCTACAGGATCCTTTCATATTATATAATTTATTATCAAATTACATTTTTCAGTTTGTATTTTTTTTCAAATTAAAAATTTGTTTTATTTTGTAGGAAAAAGGGAACAATGGATCCATCTGCTAAATTCCAAGGCAACTCCTAGTTGGATATAAAGGATTATTGTTTATGCATCAAAATTTTGAAATATATTTTCCAGTCATTATTAATATTTTGATCCATGTATTGGTTTTCATTTACTCTTTTTATGAGTTGAAAATAATTTCAGATTACAAAGAGCTATTTAATACCTATCATTACCACTCAGAAGGTTGAATGTTCAATGAAACAGGCATTGGACTGCATACTTGATTCCATTTACATTTTTTTAGATTAGAAATACTTTTTTTTTACTACAGGGAAACCTGGTCAACCTACTTTTTCCATGATTCTCACTGCAATTTAATGAATCTAATTTCTACCAGATAAGAGGTGATTCAAATGATTATAGAAGTTAATAATTCTAACCAAGGAATTGCATTTTTTAGGGGGTGTGTATGTTTTGGTTGGGAAAATTTAGGGGCATGACATATGTAGGAAAAGGAGTAGAAGAGGGTATTTTCACATCATTAGTATCAAGTATAAAATGCATTACCTGATCATTAACACCAAGTTGATTTGTATTTATTATTTTTCTAACTTCTTGTGTCATCTTTTGTTTGGCACCTTCCCTCATAATCTATTGATTTCACATATGGTCGGTTGATATATCAACCTCTTTCATCTTTGGGACATATAATTTTTATAGGGGTTCATTTGGTAGATGCATCTTCTTTCTTGGCAGAGATTTACCTACAAACCTACTCATTATTCTTTTTTCTTTCATTTATTCAAATATGTATATGATATAATTGAAGTAGCTACACCATCATATTTTTCCTTGGCACCTACTTGTCTATTTCTTAGTTGATAATCACTTTGCAATTGAATGCCAAAAATTTCAGTAAGAGTTTTAATATCCTCCTTCGAGGAATTTGATTTGTTATACCTATGTCTCATCTATTCTTTGAGTTGTTCAAATCCCTATTGAGAATCTCAAAGGGAACACAATAGTTTTCATAATCTCTTTGAAAAAATTTCTCACCCTCATAGGCATCCAACTGATCTATATTGGAATCATCATAACACTTGGGTGTACCCTCATACTCTTGGAATTCTTTCCCTTCATCAAGTGTAGCTGCAATAGTGCACTTGGATTGATCATGAGGCAAGTAGCATATATCACACAAAAATGAATCTTGCTAAAGGTTCACATGATCCTTCATCAAGGGATCAAGGGTTTGTCTCTCATGGTATCTTTGGTTTGAATTCCCTAGTGATGTTTATTTTTGATTACCTCCAAGTATCTTAGATCAATAATAATTATAGGGATTGTTATATAACCTTTAACCCTCATTAAAATACATAGGAGAAACTTTAAAGGTCTTACATTTTTCATGATTTTCTGTGTTTTATGAAAGATCCTTCATAGCTCACATCAACTTGTCTAATTTTTCTTCAACAGTGAGAGGCTTATTGAAATTTGTTGCATTTGGTTTCAAGAGTTTTATATCAAATATTTTTTTGTCTTTCCAAGATGCTTTAATATTACTCTATATTAATTTCCATTGCATATTCTTTCCTCAAGTTTTGAGGGTTCTTGTCTCTCAAAAGATAGCCTAAACTTGAATCAAAAGCACCACAATATAGAACAAGGCACATACGCTCATTTTTCCTTAGCTGTGGAGGTGCTTTCCTCATTATCATAATGAATATATTGCTAAAATCAAAAAAAAGTTCATTGAATCCTTTTTTGATGGTAGTTAGCTCATGGATTACAAACTTTTGGTCCAACCTTTTTCCATATTGCAATCGAAAAACCCTCATAAACTCATCCCATGAGTCTATGGTATTGTTTGGAAGACTCTTGTACCATTCTTTTGCACTTTCCTCCAATGATTGCAAAAAAAGCTTCATCATGATAACTTCACCTTCAATCTCATATTCATCAATGACATCTATGAAATTCCTTAAGTGGTCCTCACTAGTGATAGCATTGTTACCTTGGAATTTTGGTACCTTTCCTCTAATCTCAGCTGGAATTGGATTAGGATACTATGAATAATATAAAACTCCATCTCCCTGCCTATATTTATAATCCCAATGGTGGTCTCATTTGAATAAATTTTTCTTAAGTGGTCCTCACTAGTGATAGCATTGTTACCTTGGAATTTTGGTACCTTTCCTCTAATCTCAGCTGGAATTGGATTAGGATAATTATGTATAATATAAAAATCCATCTATCTATATCTTTCTAATCCCAATGGTGGTCTCATTCTAATAAATTTTTGAGCTTTCCTTCTAGGGTTTACCCCAATATTTTGTACATTTTATTGTGGGGATTAGGATGATTTTGCTAAAAAAAAGACACTTTTTGAATTGGAATAGGTAGTGCCACATTTTAGGTTGAGCAATATTTTATTATTGATTCATATGTAGGGATTGTTGAGCTAACTAGGCCTATTTAAATGCGATTTGTGCCTCTATTTGATGTTTCCTTTCTCTGAGATGATAAATAAGATCAATGTGTTGATATAATTCCCTTTCTCTATGATCATTCTCTAATTGGATGCTTGGCTCAACATCTTGGAAAGGGGTTTTAACATCTTTCTCATAAGACTTAGGAGTATCATGTCCATGTTCCCTTTGATTTCTTAGAGATTGAATCATAGGGTTTCTTTGAGGTGTGATATCAAGTAAACCCACATTTATATTTTCTACTCTAGGATCTATTTCATTTCCATATCTATTATAGTCACATCTGAAAGTTCTTCTATTAGTTCTAACCCTATTATCAATTGAAGCATACGATGTTTATTGATCAAAATATTTAGAAGCATTTCTTCTACTTGAAGTAATCACCTTTTTAGTGTTTCTTGAACTATGTAAAGGAGACTCACTTGGAATTTTACCTTTCAAATGTTCTTGTTACCTACTTACACTAGTAGAATTAGCTTTAGGAATTTCTTGACCCTTGGAACGTTGATCTTTTTTCATTCTTTATCTTCTGACACAAACTTTTGGATCTTCCTTGATAGAGTCACCACTACTTGGAGGAAAAAATAATTGAAATTAACAAAATTTTGATTTCAAACCAAAACTCGATGTTTTCTTGCCTGATACCAAAGATTTTGAAAATATCATTTTGTCTTTGAAATACTCGGTAATGATGCCAATTTGTTGGCATAAGTTGAAGAGATTTCAAACTTATCCAAAAAAAATGCACAACTGCAAACCTGTCCTTGATAATGGTGCCAATTTGTTGGTGACCAGAGTTGTAGGCCCCAAATCCCTAAGGTTTGATAATCTTCCAAGTACCAGGGTGTCAAACTTGGGAGGATCACCACAAACCCATCTTTAGGTTGGGAAACTAAGGACCAATGGTTGAGGTGGGTAAGACCTCCTTCACTTCTAGCTCTGCAAGACCAAGGGGGTTTTCCATAAGATGTTGAATTGATGATTAAAATGCTAAATAATACCTTACAACAAATTGTACCCACTGCATAGTGTATCCCAATACTGGTGTCATAATTGTTGGAAGAATGAAGAAGAACATCTCATTTTTTTTTGTGTGTTGTCATTGATGTCACCATGATATGAGTTGCAACTGCAAGATTAAGTCTATTTTTGATCCCATATTCTGGACCAGCATCTTAACCGGTATAATGCTTACATCCTCCGGTATTTTGGTACGTAATCATTTACTGTTGACTATTGTTTCTTGCAGTTTTGGAAGATGGTGCATGGATGTTGGGAGCACGTACATTCAAGATCTCACGTATTCAGATGCTTGTATGGTGTATCAACATTATTTTGTTAATTGCAATTTTGCTATTAGGTCTATCTTTGGCCGACCTAATGGACAGATGATGTAATGCTGAATTAATTTTGTTTTGCAGATATATGTGTGACCTATCTTAGGTCCATACCGACATGATGAAGCAAGTTGAGCATTTGAATTGTTTTTTGGAAAGATTTTGTGAAATCCTGAAGCTGAAAGTTGGTATTTTTGATGAATAAGAAGTGCATCTAATTAGGCTGACCTAATTGATGCTTGCAGACATATCAGGTATATATATTGGATAGTTTTTGAAGACTATACAATAGACGATAGAGTTGTGGATGTGAATGTGAAGAAGACTGAATATGATGAAGTGTGTCAAGTTCGTTTATTGAGCTTCATTGGAACTGAATCAAAACTTATTAGGTGTACATTATCAGTTCATTTTCTAGTTGTAAGCCATTTTGTCATTGTAATTCTGTAGGTAGTGAGCCTCTAATTTTGGACAATGAGTCCTAATAGTGAGCCACCCCATTTTGCAATATCTTATAACCGGTTATACTATATTGTGAGCTAACACTCACCGTGGTTTTTCCCATTTTGGGTTTTCCACGTAAAATTCCTGGAGTTCATGTGTTTTCTGATTTCATGTTCTTTTAATGCTCTTACTTATCTTTGTTGTTGTTTGCATCAAAATAATTAGATGGTATTTATTCAATAAGTTTAAGAAGATACTGATTCACCCCCTCACTAGCTTGCAATTCGGGGAGGGAAGACTCAACCGAGTTTCAGGGAAGGGAAGAAAGCATGCTCAAGAATATTTTGGATATTCAACAATTTTTATTAGAGCTTGGTTACTTCGAAGAAGCCTAATAGCTTGAGGGAGATCCTGAAGATGGAAGAAATGAATGATAAAGAAGAGCTCTGGGCTGCACTTGAGGATCTTGAAAAAGTTGAAAGTGAAAACAGAGATCTAAAAGAAAATCTTGAAGATGCAAATGAATGTGTCCAAAAATTAAAAGAGAAATTGAGGAAGTTCAAAGAAAGGCATAAGGAAGTAACTGATTAGTTGAAGTAAGCTAATGAAGAAATTACCGGTTTGAAGGTGCAAGTAGAACAAAAGAAAAGAATTGAAGAATGTCTTAGAAAAATGGTACAAAGAAAGTCTAATGAGTTCACTAAGATTAAAAAAGAAGTGGTGAATCTAAAAGTAGATCTGGAGAAAGTGAAACTCTGTGAAAAAAAATTCAAATCTAGCTCAGACAAGCTTGATGAATTGATTTCAGGGCAGCAACCAAGTAAAGACAAAGGTGGCTTGGGAATGGAAAAAGGTGAAAACTCTAAGGATAACCAGAAGACTCAGAATAAAGGAAAGCAAAGAAGATTCGGGGCACTGGGGGCACCTGTGGGGACAGCCTGGCTGAACAAGGTGTCATCTTCGAAGTGATTTTTTCATGTAACAAATTTGGTCACAAGGCAACAAAATGTAGGAGTAGGATGAATCAGTTTCTTGGTTCCTTCTCTGGTCAATGTTTTGCATGCAAAATAATTGGACATAGGGCTAGTGAATGCAAAACCCGGATGATGAATCAGTTTAATGGAGGAAGAGAGAATCAATCCTTTAATGGCTACTGTTATACTTGCAACAAGTATGGACATAAAGCTAATCAGTGCAGAACAAGAGTTAGTGGAAGTCAAACTAATTTGAGAAATGTTGCATGCTACAATTGCAACAAACTAGGACATATCTCAAGAGTTTACAGAAGAAAAAGGGTAAGCAAATTGATCCGATAGAAAAGAATGAACCTATGAAGAAGGTTGAAAAGGATGAGATTAAGAAAGAAATGAATAAGATTTGAAGAAAGAAGAGAATAAAATGACAAATGTGTTTGTGCCCTCATCTGGTATAGACAATTCCTCTAGCAAGGTCTTAGGGGGAGCTTTAACAAAAAATAACTTAAACCCCCTTGATTTTTGGTGTGTCAGTCTTTGGCACAAAGACATGTTGTAAGAAATGATTAGTTAGAGGTTATGCAAGTGGAACTGGAAGAAAATATGAAGGAATGATCATTTGTGGAGCAAATTAGGCTTTTTCTGAGTAGATTACACTTGGAAGGGCTAAGAGAGATGAGTTGGAGGGAGAATCATCAGGTCTGAGGAGATTCGGTAGGAATACTCCTTCTAAACCCTTCGCAACTTCTACAGTAAAAATTGAACCCAGTACTGCTAATAAAGGTAAAGGCTTGGTTTCCTCTGGACCTACTACTAGATTTGGGAAAAGGAAAGAAACTCCTTCAGTGGCCCCTAAAAAAAGAGGAAAGAAAGAAAAAGCTAAAAGGAAGAAAAATCTTAGCATCACAGATGATCAAGATGAAGAGGAAGAGGATCCTACTGTAAAATTGGTAAGGAAAAGAAGAGGAAGTTTATCCTCTGGTGAAGGTGCTTCTAAGGAAGCTATTGGTTCTAAGAGCGTGCATGTTGTGTCATCTTATGATGAAGAGGAATAAAAAAAGATTGGTTTTCATGTGCACACCAAACCAGAGTGAAATAAGACTAAGGTGTCTGAAGAAGCCTCCACAGACGAAGAAAAATAGGAAATTCCGGTAAGTTCTGGTCCCCGTTTCAAATTAGAGGCAACTCTTAATTCTTTGTTACATTTTGAGAATATGATGAAGCCTACAACAAAATATTATGATAATGTTGGAAAAGAGGATAAGAAAACATTAATTCTAGTTGTCATTCAATATGTTATCATCTTGGAGGTTAAATGGGATGATGTAAAGAAAGATGTGCATGAGAATATGTGGGAAGCTTTGATGAAAAGGAGATCAAAGGTTGTTGAACTTGAAGAGAAAATTAGGAACAATGAATTTGATAAAATTGGGTCTTCTCTGACTCTGGATGATCTGGAAACTCTGAAAAAGATTTGTGCAGATATATGTTCCATTATATGAAAAAGGGATAAGGATCACGTCGTCAGAAATAGGAAAGAAAAATAAAGTCGAGATATTGCGTAAAGAATAATTAAATAAATGATCATAATCGGCATAAAGTAGAGATTAAACAAAAACATAATCTCGAACGCAAAATTAAGATCCAGTAAATATTGAAATAAAATCGCAAGGATAAAGGCTCGAGATAAGTCAAAATCGCGCTCAGAATCTAGGAATAATGAAGAAAGTATAAAGCAAGTTGTAGAGTCACAGAGATCTCCCAGAGAATCCTCTGATGATGATGATGTATTGAAGGGCTTGCTATACAACCAAATTAGATTCTAGCTGGCGATTCCTCTAGAGCTTTTGCAACTTCCTATGATTCAAGGCTATGTGGACTTACATAAAATTTCTCTTGTGCATAAGATGGTATTAGGAGATGCAATGCATGCATCTAGTAGAATGGAGATTCTAGAGACACACCAGAAAGGAACAAAAATGATTGAAGATGCTCTTAAGGTATTGCAGGAGACAACACCTGGTAAGTCAATAGATGTATCTCTCACTCCTATAGAAAATATGAGATTGTTATTGGACTCCTTTAAGGAGTAGGCCTCTGGTCTTGGAGAGAAGACTAAAAAGAGGTTGAGGACAAACTGGCAGAGAAAAGGCTATTGGAATTGCATGACAAGTGTGCCTTAGCACACACTAACATTGAGAAAAATCTGAAATTTGTGCAAATTTGTGAATTGAAGCTAATGTTGTTTTTGTTTTTTGTTTGAAGTGGTCGGATGCCACTCAGATCATTAAAAATGTTATGGACTCCATTGAGCCCCAGATGACTACTATCTCTAGTACTTACAATGCATCCAAGGATAGAGACATATCAACTTGGAATGCTATCTCGGCTCATAGAGATAAATTCTTTGTTTTACAGAAGCAAAAGGAAGAAATCATTAGGAAATTTGGTCAATTAGGAGATTTGGTGAGAATGGAGTACACCCTATTTACCAATGCCTTGGAAAGTACAAAGAAACCTGGAAAGATAAATCTGACCCCTAGTACTCCGGATGAAGCAGAACAAAGTCTAATGGATTTGGAATCCCTGAACAAAATGTTGATTGCTGTAAAGAAAAGTTGGGAGAATGGTAAATCTACATGGCAAGGTATTCTTAAGGAGCTTCAAGGCTCACCATCCTCTAGTTAATGTTTTTTTTCTCTTGTTTTCATGTTTTATGTTGTGTCACCCTTTGTCCTTGATGTCAAAGGGGGAGTGAAGAATGATGAAATACTAGTGTTAGGGGGAGAAGTGTTGTAAATAAGAAGTTTTGTAAATGTTTTTTTTGGCACATGTTGCCATCAATGACAAAGGGGGATATTTTTCGAAGAATGAAGAAGAACATCTCATTTTGTTGTTTTGTGTTGTCATTGATTTCACCATGATATATGAGTTGCAACTACAAGATTAAGTCTTTTTGATCCGGTATTTTGGAACGGTATAATGCTTACATCCTCCGATATTTTGGTCCATAGTCTTTTACTGTTGACTATTGTTGCTTACGGTTTTGGAAGATGGTGCATAGATGTTGGGAGAACATACATTCAATATCTCACGTATTTAGATGCTTGTATGGTGTATTGACATTATTATGTTAATTGCAATTTTTCTATTAGGTCTATCTTTGGCCGACCTAATGGACAGATGATGTAATGATGAATTAATTTTGTTTTGCAGATATATGTGTGACCTATCTTAGGTCCATACCAACATGATGGATAAAGTTGAGCATTTGAATTATTTTTTGGAAAGATTTTGTGAAACCCTGAAGCCGACAATTGGTATTTTTGATGAATAAGAAGTGCATCTAATTAGGCCGACCTAATTGATGCTTGCAGATAGATCAGGTATATATATTGGAAATTTTTTGAAGACTATGCAAGAGATGATGGAGTTTTGGATGCGAATGTGAAGAAGATCGAATATGATGAAGTGTGTCAAGTTAATTTACTGAGCTTAATTGGAACTGAATCAACACTTATTAGGTGTACATTATCAATTCATTTTCTGGTTGTAAGCCATTTTGTCATTATAATTCTGTAGGCAGTGAGCCTCTAATTTTGGACAATGAGTCTTGGTAGTGAGCCACCCCATTTTGTAATATCTTATAACTGGTTAAACTATATTGTGAGCTAACACTCACTGTGGTTTTTCCCATTTTGGGTTTTCCATGTAAAACTCTTGGAGTTCATGTTTTTTTTGATTTCATGTTTTGTTAATGCTCTTTCTTATCTTTGTTGTTGCTTGCATCGAAATAATTGGATGGTATTTGTTTAGTAAGTTTAAGAAGATACTGAGTCACCCCCCCCCCTCTCAGTATCTTGGATATTCAACAATAATATACCTATGTGCTAGTTTGGATATGTAAGGATGAACACCTTATTAATAAATAATCTACCATATAATTGTTTGAGAATGAGTTTATGATACACATTTGTATTGTTGTATTCATTCAAACATGGTAGTAAAACACATAGAAAGTAAAATTTTAAAAGGTTTTTGAGTTGATATTTTTGGAGTGTGTTGAGGATGATGGGAGAGAAAGCTAATCATAGACCAATTCCTTTATCCATTGGGAAACAAAGCCTTTAGGTTTAATCAAACAAGCAACAACTGAAAAAAAGGTGATGGCTTAATCAAGTCACCATAAAAGACTACGCCTTTCAAAATGCATAGGAAAGTTGAGATTTACACATTCATTTAAAAACACAATAGATAGTTTTAGAATATTAAGAGAGTCTACTTAGTAATCCTCTAGCATTCCCATACATTTCCTTTATTATATTAAAAATATACCATGCAAAGGCTTTACATAGGTTTTACAGATGTCTGGCTAAAAAACTAAACAACATACATCTGGAAATACATACCATACATAAGGAGACACTCAAATAAGGTTGATTCTTCCTTTAATCACTCAATCTTCAAGGTTTACAAATGTTAGTATAGGTTTGGGAGAAAACCCAAATCATTACAATACAAAATAGCTATACCTAGAACTAGAAATTGAAACCTAGGGCTTCCTATGAATATCTTTCTTCTCCTAGCTCTACAATTTGTTCTCTCCTCTATTCTCTTCCTCTCTATTTGAATCTTCCTAGAAAATAGGAATACTTCTCTCTTTTACCTCATCGAGAGATATTGGGAAGAGGAACGAGAATATTAGATTGTACCTGCCTCTCATGCTTGGTTGTATCACACACACCTGGTCGAGATCGCCATATGCTAAGAAGCTATGATCACATTCATGAGAACAAAAATAATGAATGAAGACCATTGCAAAATCAACATCAAATCTCAAGAAAGGATAGATTTTTGTCAAAAAGATGTCTATAAACCATAAAGAAGCATGGGAGCCGCCTTTTCCCACTTGCAGTTGTTAAGAAATACATTAAAATATCATCCCTATAGCCTTAAAGATAAAATTTGGGAGTTGATAAAGTAGATGCAACATTAATGGAATTTATAACTGAAAATAAATCAATCCAGAACATTTCCAAAGCATTAGGCCCAAAAGAATACTTAGTTCAATTATTGAAATGTTTGTTAGCCTAAAGGATTATCTTTGTTGAACATTGAGCATCGGGCCTACAACATATCACATTCCATGTTGATGAAGAAGATAGCATTAAGAATGTTGAAACACCGAGTCCCAAAATCAAACTTCCATTGGGCATCAGGCTTGAGGCTTCAGGCCTACCGCTTACTAGAAGAATGGGAAGATGAAAGGAAAAGTGAAAAGATTCAAAGGGTTGTGAAAAGGAGGAAGGCATTGGGAGTCAAGAGTCAGGAGGAAGACTTACATATTATTGCGGACTGTGATAGAGGACCTAAGACAAAAGTATAACCTTTAAAAAGATGAAGACTCACAACATCAAGGATTAAGGATTCGGCCAAAGGAATTCATCTTATCACAAAGATAAGATAGAATATTGACAAGATATTTGGTCTCCAAAAGCTAAAGGAAAGATATTGAGGATCGGGGGTCGAGCATAAGGCTTATGCCTTATGATGAAATGATGGTAAGAGGTAGGGAAGAAGGTTGATCTCTTAAGCTCAAAACATTAAATAGTTAAGTGATGGATTAGAAGGGGAAAAGGGGGAGGATAGTGGGAGTGATAGAAATGGTATACAAGCAAGAAGATAACAAAAAGCCCAAAAAACCAAAAATTTCAATATCCAATTTTTGATTTTTTGCAAATGGGTTTTTGACTGCATGTTGGAAAAAAGTGAAATGCAAATAATAGAGGGACTTGAACATGATACACCATTGAGATCTCTCCATTCAATATGAAATATAGAAAAATATGAAGGTTCCTAGGGTTTCCCAAAATGGAAAAGTGGATCCAAAGAGGGAAAAGGGGTCCTACTTCTCTAATTTTATTAGGAAATGAGATCCCCACAAAGAATTAACTAACTACCCTTAGGAGAATCAATTCTATGAGGAATCCTCATATTTCCCTTTTGTGTCAGGATGGGGGTCTAGGTCAAACAACACTTTGGGGAGAAAGATTAAAAATAGAAAATAAACTCCAAAATTCAATCTATCACTTGGATTTAGTAGATTAAGCATTAAATTGAAGGAACCAACAAATTTTTTGGAAAATATAGAAGGGATAAATGTTGTGTACTTCTCACAAAATGATGTTTTCATAAGCTTTCTAAGGACTCATTCGCCCTATGGTGAATGGGTTCTCTATAGGGATTTTCAAAATTGGTTTCTAGGTCCTTTGCTCCTATGTCTACACTTCTAGATTCCCGGGTTTCACAGTCAGATAGTCAGAAATAAATCTGGGATCTGATTTTCTGTGAGATGACAAGAAAGGTGACAACAAATGCAAATTTGTAATTTTTCAAGTTTGAGATCTTCAACTTTTCTTTAACTTGCAAATCTGCAACACACTAAGAGAGGGAAAAATGTTTGTTTTTGGTTGAATGGGGGTTTACCTTGGTGAAAATTTGTAATTTTTCAAGTTTGAGATCTTCAACTTTTCTTTAACTTGCAAATCTGCAACACACTAAGAGAGGGAAAAATGTTTGTTTTTGGTTGAATGGGGGTTTACCTTGGTCAAACCCCGTTTTGGTAATCAAACCTTGAAATGAAACAAAATAGCATGAAAGGAATGATGAATGAACAATTCAATGTCACAACTCACCAAACCCTTGAATAAACCTTGGAATGTAAATCTGCAACTTGCATGAAATGGCTTCAGTGGATGTGGACCTTGACTTGAAATAATGCTTTGAATGCTTGAATGGATCACGAACTCTACATCATCATATTAGCTCGAATAACATTCATGATGCAAGAAGACTCTGATATGATAGTTGGATCTTGATTGCTACAATAAATATTCAATAAATATTCTCTTGAATGCCTTGAATTTCTCTTGAAATCTCAAATTTCTTAGATCAAAAATGCTAGGTGAAACATAGTGAAATAACCTTATATTTATAGATATGCATCCTTAATTTCTCAAATTTCAAATAGTACAAGCCAACATCTGAATATGGGTTTGAATATGTTAAAATACCACCAAAACATAATTTAAATTT